>SJYC01013798.1:0-15251 GCA_006408675.1 Madoqua kirkii | reverse complement strand
GGCAGCGGAGGGACTGTCACTTCCTCGAAGGGGCCGTCGTCTCCGCTCTCGTAGTCACTCATCATGACCTCCGACTCGGCTTCGCAGCACGCGGACACATCGGAGCAGGACGCCGTGGAGGCGTACACCGAGAGCGGCAGGCTTTCCACGGCGGGGGCCTCAAAGGTCCTGGGGTACCCCGCAGGGTAGGGGGCGTAGGGTTCTCTGCGGGCGCTGCCGTCGCCAGCGCCGGCTTTCTGAGGCTCGGACGGGTCCACGGCGTAAAAGCTGGGCAGGTACTGGTTCGGGTGGAACCTCTGCCGGCCTCGGGAGGAGGAGCCCGGGCTCCCCGCAGCCGGCGCGTCCCTGGGCGGGTGTATGGATTCGAACTGGTCGCTGAACTCGGGGGGCAGGGGCGGGAGCTCGTCCGCGCCGGGGAAGTCCTCTGGCGGGGGCGGGAAGTCACTCTCGATGTCGTAGCCTCCGGGGTAATAGTCCGTATCGATGGCGTTGGGATCGGCCGAGTACAGGGGGGTCTGCTCGTCGATCACCTCGTAATTGGGGAATTCCTGGATGTCCGGCAGAGGAACGCTGGGCATCCAATCCGACGTATCCCAGTGATACCCTTGTTGAAAAAGAAAACCAGATGTTAAAGTGTTTTCCTCCCCAGCGTGTGCGCCGCAGAAAAGGGCCCAGCGTATGCAGCACGCACAGGCGCAAAGGCATCTCCCGCGCACCCAGGGCCACCATCGGGGGAAGCCTCGGTCCCTGCTTTGACCCCCTCCCTTCCCGCGCCGGTTCTGAGACCCTCTATGAGTTAGGCTCTGCTCCTGAAATGAGGACTTACAGTTTTAGGTAAGTACCTAACTTTCAAAGAAATGTTAAGTTTTTAACAGAAGCAGCAGTATGCTAGCGCCTAGAGGACATGCACTTTTCTTCAAACGGTTCCAATCATCTCTTTCAGCTTTCTGCAGTCACTGAGAACCCTCTGCCCTCTATGAAGAAGAGTGTTAGTTCAGCCTTAGGACCTTGATAAAGAAATTTTGTCCTTGCAGAAAAGCGTCTCAAGAATGTCACCTGATCTGCACTACTCGTCATTAAAAAAAGATACCAAGGAATGTGTCTTTCAGATAATAAAAGTAATCACTAGCATGCAAAATTTTAAAAGTAAATTTCCTTTAGAATGTCATAAACTTAATGTTACAACTGTACTATTTTCCATGAGTCCTCAGAAAGACAATAAATTTTATTAATTTAGTAACATAGCAAAGCATGCCTCAAAATCAAACGAAAGGCAATTAAACATGGACAAATGTAATACAAATGTAAACATTTTGGATAAACTACAGTAATTTTGTTTCTTTAAAAAGGACTAAGGGTCATTTTCAACTATATAAAGGTATAATTAAAAACAAACAAACAAACCCTTCCAATTTGGGGGTAGCCTCCCACCCCAGGATTTTTGAAATCCTTTGGCAGCCAGTGAAGGTGAGGCAGGCGCGTTTAGAATGCAGGGCACAAACAAGTATGCAGCAGTTATGGTGCAGACACGTGCAGCAAGTCAGCACTGGGTCAAGTCTCCGCCCATTTGTTTAGTGAAAAAAATCAATGAACAATTGGCATGCATAAGTCACCTCTTGATTTGCTGAGGTCAGGAGCAGCCAAAGACTCTTTTGGTTGCAGAGTAGAGAGAAAAGAAAACACTTGTAATTAAAAGAGAAAGTGGCTGAAAAGGCAATAAAGATAAGTCCATAACACAATATAAACTGTTTTATAAAGGCCCAGTCAGCCATGTACTGTGCCTTCTATGCCATTATCTATGAAAATCCCAAACGGTGAGAAACTTGTGTAGCCCAAATAAAATGGGACGTGGGAGCGGAGGGAGAAGATGAGGGATGATGAACTAGGGATGCGGCCGGGAAACTTGGACAGAATTTTACTTTCTTTCCCTGTTTCTGGCAAGCTACTCCTGAAAACACAAACTTTTGTTAGGAGTAATTGAAATGGAGTCTACAAGGCTCTAATGTAAACTGATAAGGAATTTAAATGACCCCCTCATGTTACTGGGAATATTACAAAATCTTTTTTTTTTTCCTAAGGTTGGGTAACATCAGGTTGCTTAGGTGATAAAGCAAAAGACATAAGCTATAGCTACATGAGAGACACTTTATAGCACAATATAGCCTTGACGTGTCCATAATTCAGAGAAACCATGAACACACTTAGATACTGATGAACAGCTAAGAGAAAACCTCACTAGACCTTGCCCTAGTTGAACATGATTTTATATTCACATTGTCCACCTTTTCCTAGAGACACCATCAGCTGACTTTAACCCTGGGCCCACCCAAATCTGTCTGGCCTCTCCCTCTCCTGGAGTCCTTGCTTTGCACACAGAACTCTGGCACAGGACAGAGTCAATGTGACCGTGGAGCAGGCTGCTTACCCTGGCTAAGCTTCAGGCTCTTCTCTTTGAAATAGAGGTGGAAATCCCTTAGTTATTATGAGGATTAAATCAGATAAGGTAGGTCAAGCAATAACCACTGACTATCATTATAATTCTTACTGTGGAAATAAATGACTAGTAATTTTCTAAACTAGACCCATGCTTTCTGTGCATTCAATGATGCTCTTGAAAACCCAGTGATAAAGTAACTTGGAACAACTAAGATTTGACTGATAGTTCTCTTCTAGGAATTTAAATCAAAAACTGAATAAATTGTGGTGATTTCTAAAACATGAGTAAGCCAGTATTTGGCTAATATTTACCTCTGGAACTATTCTATAAACCCCTGCTAAAAATGTGGTAGTTTCTTTCCAAAAAGAGGATTGACAACTTCTGTTTACTAAACAGCCATTCCATTATTCTTAGTTTTCCATTTTAAACTCAATTTATATTTAATATGTCAAAGAGACTGCCATGAAAGAACTATTCGAATTCTGTTTCTTTAAACTCAGTCAAGATATTATATAAATATTAGGGTTTCGTCATGGGAGAACTAAGACTCAGTAGACAAAATATAATCCTCTTCTGATATACCAAGTAAAGACATTGGTAACTTCCTGGAAATGAAGTGTAAGGCTCACCGGTAACTGAAATGAGTAAGCTGCACTCCATCAAACTTGGCTTGAAAGCATCCTTCTCTCACCTATGTCTCAGCAAACCTATTTGTTATCCCAGCAGAAAGGATTCCCTAAGCTTCGTGGGCTCCCAGTGGTCTAGGCCAGTAGTTCTCCAAGTGTGGTTCTTGGACCAGCAACATCAGAATTAACAGGGGGCTGGCTGCTTAGAAATGTGCATTCTCAGGGCCCCAACCAGATTTGCTCAATCAGAAATCTTGGAGTTAAGGCCTAACAAGCTTTTCACAAGCCCTACAGTGATCTGATTTCTCATCTGAATATACCTGTGCACTTTGCATGTGATATCTCAAATTCCAGTGCACTGATGGAGGGCTAGTTTGAAATAATTTAAGGTAAGAATTTCTTAAAATTTTGAACAGATAAAGCTTCCTATGAAATGATTTTTACTCAACCAAATATAAAAATATTGCCTTCTATCATCTTCTACAATTTTCCTCGACCATACCAGGGAAAATACAAAAGGGAAGAGTCAGGTTTAGGCAATTTAAAAGCTGTGTTACACTTAGTTTTACTTCTAAAAAGAGAATTTTCTATATTAAAACATTTTTTTAGATAATTAGAATTACTTTTAACTTCTTCATACTGTTCCCTGTAAAGGCAGTTGTCAAGACCCTAGGGTGACTTCTGGCAACTGTGTAAATTCCCTGTGAACCACAAAAAAGTAACAAAGACCACAGACATAGGTAACATACGTAACATACATATATAGCGATATTTTGCAACACCTCTGGATTATGAATAGACACACCTGCACAGCATAAAAGTATTCAGCCTCTTCAGAAGCATAAGGACGTGGTACAACACTACAATGGGACAAGCACACCACTCCAGGGACAGTCACTGTGAACACCAACACAGAACACACACACAACTATACCTTCTTCAGTCACCATGTCAACGACAGCATTGACAAGGTGTATTACAGTCACTATGGAAGCTTGTGAAAAGGCACAAGAGCAGTGAATTAGAAAGACCTTCAGTGAGTCAGGAAACTGCATTAAATACGATTTCTGCATATTATACAGTTTCTACCTCATAGTTTAATGACGGGAATAGCTGAAACATAGCTATATAATTATGTGTGATCTTTGCACTTGTTCCTTATATGTCTCAGATTTTTCCAATCAAGTTATATATTTGTTATCATTAATCAAAGGAATAGAGTAATGAGTAACCATATGATACTGTCATTTAGGAAAAGAACATTCAGCCATAAATTTGTTTCACAATTACAATTATGAATCAAGTCAGGACAAAGCAACCCTAATTTTAACATCCCATGGGCAAAAACTTTCTTTCACATTCAAAGAGTCAAATACTTGGCTAAGCCAATTTTCTGGGTCCATTTAATACACTCATACATTGTTTGCAGGAAAAAAATTAAGAGCTGCATAATAAGGTAAAATATGCAATATGAATACAAAAATGGCTTTGTCTGTGTTCTCTGTACTCCCACTCCAATTTTCTTGTCTTTCTGTAAACGAGTTAACAGCTGGTGAGCTAACATCCAGCAGAGAAATGCAGACTGTCTGCCTGGCTGTTTCCTGTGTAAATCCCCTTTTCATTCCTGTATTAAACTGTTTCAAAGTATTTATGCCAAGATAAGTAAGTGTGCACGTAATAGGCAGAAGGATAGACCTCCGAAAAGGCCACATCCTCGCCCTGGGAACAGGTTACCATCCTTGGCCAAAGGGACTTTGCTAATGTGATGAAGTTAAAGAGCCTAAGATGAAGAGACTCCCCTGCATGATCTGTGCAGCCCCCATGTAATCGCAAGGGTTCTTAAGGGGAGCAACTTTCCCAGCTGTGGCTGGAGAGCTAGGACTACAGCAGACAGACCGGTGAGGTGCAGTGTTGCTGTCTTTGACAGATGGAGGCCATGAGCCATGGAATGTGGGGAGGTTCTAGAAGCTGGAAAAGGTACAGGACAGGGTCTCCCCTCTGGCGGCTCCAGAAAGGAGACAGTCCTGTTGATATCTTAATTTCAGCCTGCTGAGACAAGCATCACACTTCTAAATTGCAGAACTATAACAAATCTATCTTGTCTTAAGCCACTATGTAACTATTACAACAGCCTTAGAAGACTAGGAATATGATTTTAATACAGGCTTCAAATTTATGATTCATAACGATTAAAATTATGATAAAGGTTAAAATAAAGACACTCCTGGATAGTGTATTTTTTCTCACATTGTATTATCTGGCAATTAATTTTCATAACTAGTTTGACCATAGCTTATTACAAGTATCTAGGACTATTAAGAAAAATGATATTTCAGTTAAAAGAAAAAAAAAAACCTACGAAAACAAAGAAAATAGTGACAAATTCTGAGATTTATGAAGAGCATTTAAGGACAAAGATATAAATTATCATGTAAATTGGCAACTCTATAATGTTTTAGAATTAAACCTAATGAAAGAATTCTACTTTGTTGTTGGTTTGATAAGCAGAGCTCTGTCCAAATACTTTATCGGTAAATAATAAACACTGTTGCACCTTCATATCATATATAACATGTGTATATAACAGCTTGAAATGGTTCAGGAATGAATGGAACACACATATGGCCATCCTTAGTTTCGAAATGATCTCTGCAGTGTATTATGGACTATCTATTCTGGGTTTAAAAACAATCAAATAATTATTAGTGAGTTATTTCCTTCCATCAATAAACTAACTGTTTACACATGGCATTTTTATGCCAAAAAAATTACAATCAAACTAATTCTGACATTCAAAACTTTCCATTAAAAACTCACTTTATTGGGTTTCTGGATACTGACAGTTTTCTCTACTGGTATGTGCTAATATGGTAAAGCTGCTTATCAATGCCATTCACCCTCAAAGAAACAAAACTGGCAGCAAATATCCCACTGTCAAGCTTTCTTCATTAGAAATATAATCCAACTTACTAGCAATCTCTTAAACTGCGCTCTCAGTCAGTACGCTCTGATCCAAATGGGAGCTGAGGCCGCAAGGGAGTCGGTGGGGAGAGACAAACAGAACCTTGTAACAATCACAGGTGCTGTTCAAGTTGCCCGTGTCAGACTACCGCATCTCCTCTGAGGGCTGTGGGGGTGCGAGCGTGTGTGCAACGCAGGTGTGCTCAAGGAAGCTGGCACGAGGGTTTTTTTTTAAATCCACATAACTTCTACAGCATTCACTGTCATGGAAGAAAGGTCGATGCAGAGCTAACCCATCAGACAGAGCTTATCTTTCAATCAGTTACATTTTCTTTCTTATTATGACCAGTCACTACCGTTCCAATTCCTAAGTGTGAACGACATTTTCAACATCGTCCCCAGCGGACATTCATGCAAGGCTGTGTAACTGTGGTCGGAAGTGAAGTGTGAAGATCGTCTGAGATGGAACAACGACTGTGTCCCTGTCCTGTGTCGCGTGAGCGGGGCTGCGGACGGTGAGCACTGCGGATGCGTGTTTACTCACCATTGTCATCGCACGACTCTGACTGGAAGGAGCTCAGGGAGTGCACTTCGGACAGGCTTTCCCGGGCGCTGTACGGCTGAGATGGCTTCTCCTCCAGCGGCTTTTGGAGAGACAAGGCTCGAGATCCACTACTTTAGCTAAAAGGAGATGACAGACAAAACAGTTACACGCCACGAAGGCAGGGGACTCTCTTTCCTTCCCTGCTGTATCCTGACACGAAGCAAGTGTGACCCGTGGACTGCCTGGGATTTATTCAATCAAAGAACATTGAAAGAAAAAAAAAAAGAGACATCTCCAAAACAGAACAAGATACAAAATACAAAACCTACAAATACAGCTTGCAGACTCATAAGAACAGAAATTCTCAATAAACCAGCCTGTGGTGGAGACTCAGACAACATGGGGAATTAAAATCTTATTTGAAAGTGGTAACATACATATAACTTTTTCAAGGCACCCAATAGACGTCAGGCCATTTAAATGTTGTGTCTTCTGGCCACATCTGAGAAAAAAAAAAATCCTATCATGCAAATACCCTCCCATTTTTCTGTTATAAAAATCTCCCCACCAATTAGAGTTGAGAATCCAGATCAATTACAAAAACAAAATGATCTTCCTAGCTGAAGGGAACATAATTAGATTCAATTCCTAAATTAAAGCAACATCGTGGCCACAGTGCTAGGTCAGGGATGTAAAGCCAGGAAAAGGTTCCCAATCGTACAAGAGCTCTGTGGAGTCTGGGCACGTTCATCACTAACAAAGACGCTACACCACCGCAAGGTCAGAGACGTTTTATCGAAAAGAAGAAAACCATTCTTACTATCGTAGTCGAAGTCCCAGCTAGGTTTCTGGATGGAATCGCTGTCAGAAGGAGAGTTTGAAGGCGGCGGGGGAGGCAGGTTTGGGGCCACGCTGCAGACGGCCACGGCTTTCCGGTGTCCATGCATGGACTCAGGGTTGAAGGTGCTAAACTCAGGGTGCTCGGGTATAGCCGACCCTTCGAAGGAGTTGCGGTCAAGGTTGTTTCGAGAATCACTTGGAATGCTTGGGGTGTAGGAGATGGGCCGGACAGGCACCTGGGGTGGTATGTCGGAGTAAATGTTCTTATTCAGCTTGGAATCGAAAACGGTCTTTGCAAGAAAGCCGCGCTGGGTCCCAAGTGTTTGTCTTCGGGTTCGGGCTGGGGTTTCTTCTTCCGACTGATCATCTTGCGGCAGAAGACGAATACCAGCACCAGCAGAAAGATGCCCATGATGAAGACGACGATGCCGATCCCCTCGGCCAGGCCGATGTTCCAGGGGGTCGACACGTACTGGTTGGGAGCCATGTCTTCGCAGTGTTTCCCCTTGTACTCGTGGCTGCAGTTGCAGTGGTAGGAGCCGTGCGTGTTCTCACAGAGGGCCCCGTTCCGGCAGGGGTTGCCAGCACATTCGTCAACATCGCTCTGACACCTGCCGAGACAGCCCAGGGTTAGGAGAGGCCTTGGCAGCATCACAGAGACTAAAGGCTAATCATCCCTTCCTAGTAAGACTCAGCCAACACTGACCTGGGCTTCCCAGGTGGCACTAACAGTAAAGAACCCGCCTGCCAGCGCAGTAGACATAGGTTCCATCCCTGGGTGGGGAAGCTCCCCTGGAGGAGGGCATGGCAACCCATTCCAGTATTCTTGCCTGGAGCATCCCACGGACAGAGGAGTCTGGTGGGCTACAGCCCATGCGGTCAGAGTCGGACACGACTGAAATGACTTAGCAACAATGACCCAGACACAGAGCAGCCAAAACACACTATCAACAATAACTACACAAAAATCCTTTGTGGAGTAATGACTCATTTGAGTTTACACCCTGTATGTCTGGGAGATAAACATGTCACGTCAATGTTTAGCTGCCATTTCTCTAAGGATTCAACAGACGACTGAATCAAACTCATTGGCTAAACATCAGTTTGTCTCGATTTCTGATCCAGATATTTAGAAAAGTGCATGCTGATAAATGTATTCCAAGAGGGCTGGATTAAATTTCTCTGATAACTCTCCCATGGGAGAATATGACAGCTCCGTACAGCATGTGAAAGGCCAGAAAACTCTGTTTTCATTTTTAGATGTTTCTCCATGTTGAAAACCCTCCTCGGCTCCTCACCCTTACAGATCGCCCACAGGAAAGTCCCCTCAAGCCCCCTCCTCCCCTCCCCTTCCCAGTGGGCGTCTCTGGTACTTGTGAGGGTCCCTCTGTCACCGCTCAAACCCTTTCTCCTCTAAAAAAATGCATCCTCCTCTAACACCCCTATACTCACCTGGCATTACAATTTTGATTACTGGGACATTTTTGTCAACTATATCAAGTCCTGACTAGGATTTAAGTAGATTAATGAATGAAAACCACGTGACTGACGGTGAAATTCAGAATTACTAGCAGAACAAAACCTTATGTGAATCCCTGCAGGCAGGTCACACTTCAAGCCTTCTAACAAAAGGGATAGGTGAAGGCTTTTCTAGATGTATAGCACTAGGCACTTGTATGTAACAAGCACCAAGTCTTTAAACTGAACCTGGTGGAAAGTCTAAGGTGAAATGGCCCCTGGAACTGAAAACCATTTCATTCAAAGTCGACAAAAAGGTATCTTAGTGCCTCATATTCTTCATCAAAAATAATGATCGCCTCTCAGACTATGCAAGGCTCACAAAAGATACCTAAAGAGTTGAGAAATGTTTCAGATGCTACATAAATGATGAAAAAAAAGTCATCTATCTCATAGATGGGTAACAACTCCATGAGCATCTGTTTCTAAAAAAACAATCTTACTGTTTCCACAGTTCCTTCCTGCAAGTACTCATATGTTCCTTGTTTATAAATAACATTTTTAAAGTATAAAAGCATTTTATATTCAAAGCATATAGTATTCTAAGCATTATATCATGTTCACTTGAATTTTTTTTTTAAAGAATGAAAAGATAAATTATACAAAGAGTCACTATGAGCTCTGAATTCTAATTCTAAAGCAACAGAGTCCAAATCATTGAAGTTTGGTTGCATCTGCCAATCACTGTGACCCTACAGAGAGCTGCAAACACAGATCTTGAAAGAAGTCAGTTACCTTTCTCCCCTAAAACCTGAGTCACACTGGCAGACAGCACCATCCAAACTGTCAAAACACGTTCCACCGTTTTTACAGGTTCATCTTTGCAGTAGGGGCTGAGCTGGCACCTGAAGGACACGGGAAAAATAAGCATAAAAAACCCATGTTTTTTCTGCAACTACAGGAGCAAATCAATGTAGACCCTGCACGCACACACAGCGCTACTGCTCTAATGAAGGATGGAAGTCTGGGGAAACCTACACACCTCTGACCAGTATACAGTCCTCTGCACTGGCAGACGAAGTCTCCGTTGTCCACAACGCAGGTGCCGCCGTACAGGCAGGGGTTGGAGGAACACGGGTTGACGCTCACCTCGCAGTAGGTCCCGATGAACAAGGCGTTGCATTTGCAGTAATAACCTAAACCAGCAAATGGGAACCAAAAGTACTATCACTCAGTAACTCAAAAAGAGAAGTCTCAGGGTATTGGTTTTTATGTTTAAGTGAAATTTTAGCTCTTTAAGACTTGTAAATCCTGTTCGATCCCCCATACCCTCTGGGTACAAAGCTGTCGGTATCATCAAACCTTTCACCACTGGTATCACCTGAATACGAAGGACTGAAGAGGGGACTTGTGACTCGATCAAGGTCATCCTAACTTACCCAAGGGGGCCCCCCCTTTCTGGAAAACAGCACTCCCATCCCAATCTTGAGTGAGCAAGGCTGGCAGAACCCTCGCTGAGCCGGTGGGTAAAAGGAGACTTAGGGAGAACTACATGGAACCAATTCCAACCCCCTGGTCGGTGTCCTTATGGCTGGAAAAGCATTTAGGGTTAGCTGTGGTTTCCTGTGCAGAATGACACACGTCTGGAAACGCAATGTAGTGAGGCCACCGCTCAGCGGGAGAGAAACTGTCCCCTCCAGCCGCTCCCAGGATGAACCCTAAGCCCAGCTTCACTCGAGCGTCACTTACGCCAGCTGCGGTATGCGACCAAACTGACTGCACACAAAGAAGAAAAGCAGAAATGCCGGGAGACCCCCGCCCCCAGTGCACACACGTGGATGGGCCACACAGGAGAGGCTGTGGTGTGAGGCTTACCTCCCGCTGGGGAGGGGTGCAGACGCCCCCATTCTGGCAGGGGCTGCTCGAGCAGTCCTCCGTTGCTGTCAGCAAGCACCCGGGAGACACATCCACCGCCTCCTCGATGTGCGCGTAGCTCCTGGGTCTATTGTTTAAGGGCAGCTCCTGCCCGTTCAGGTAAATGGAGTCCATGCAGCCCCGGAAACCATTGCCCACCTGGGGGCTCCGTCCGTGCCGCGAGCCCTGTTGGCGGACGTGGCCCCCAAAAAACACGTGGCTGTCGAGGTTGAGGGTTTTCAGTGTCCCCGGGGCTGTGCCCGAGGCGGTGTGGACCTGATCCAGAACCAGCCTGGCGTAGTTCCCGTTCACCTCCAGGGACACCGCATGCCACAGCCCATCGTTGACCTGGATGCTCTGCACCGAGACGATGCCGGGGCCGCTGCCACAGTCGAACTTGTACTGCAGCCTCCCGTTGTGGATCTGCGACAGAGACAATCACTGTGCATGTTACTCTCGAAGAATCGTCGAGCCCAGCCTCGGATCACCCATCTAGAGGAGGGGCTGGGTCTGCCGCCTCAAGGCAGCAAGTTAGTGCAAGTAGGGATGAAAGGGAAAGTCGCTCAGTCGTGTCCGACTCTTTGCGACCCTATGGATTATAGTCTGCCAGGCTTCTCTGTCCATGGAATTCTCCAGGCAAGAAATATTGGAGAAGGTAGCTTTTCCCTTCTCCAGGGGATCTTCCTGACTCGGGGATCGAACCCAAGTCTCTCGCATTGCGGGCAGATTCTTTATCAGCTGAGCTACCAGGGAAACCCAAGGCCTCGCATTTAAGTACTAGAGAACACGTGCTTCTTGGTTTACTGTACAAATAATAAAACAAGGCCTCTCAGGGATATCAAAGTTCAAACTACATAACCTAAAGGCATTATGTAAGTGACTGACAACTGCTAACAGAACAACAGAAGAGCATCAGATTTTGTTTAAAGTCAAAAATGAATCACTCTTGATTTAAAAAAAAAAAAGAGAGAGAGAAGGTAAGCTGATCATCACTTCAAATGATGTAGGACCTTTCTATAAATTCTCCATAATATTAGTAAGATTAATATCAGAGTTTGAATGTAACGGTCATAAGAACCTGGAAATGTTTGTAAAAAACAGAAGTAAATGTCTATGTTACTGTAGAGCAAAAAGAGCCTTTCATCTCACAGAACTTACGTGCTGGTATCAATGAATCATTTAAAGGAAGAACTCAATCATTTCATGTTGCTTATCTTATTCTTTTAAAAAATGGGCCATGTGAACATACAATGGAGTTTATTAAAGTCTCCCACAATCTGAGATACAAACATGCACACTCACTCACCTCCAAGATGCTGTAGTCGGTCCCTCGAGCATACATGACAACCGCGTGGGCCGAGTACGTTCGAAGCCTCATGGTCAGCTTCATCTCTAACTTGTTTTCATTTTCCATTAGACGATATTTCACAAAGCTGTTTCCAGTAAATGTTACGGATGCACTCCCTGCGAATCACAAAGAGAGGAAATAAATCAGAACCAAGTTTAAGCATATTTGTGTAAGTTGTCCCACCACCTCCATGCCCTAATTCAAGTTTTGGATCTAAGATTACACAGTGTAAAATTCAATTCAATGGGAAATGTCTATTTGCTTCATAAACAGCAAAACTGTCATTCGCAGTGAATGAGTTAGACTACTGTAAAACACAGAGAAACGAATTCTAAGATAAATAAGAGATCCAGATATGAAACAGCCATTAAAAAATCATTAGAAAAAAATTTAGAAAAATACGTAGCCTCAAGGTGGTTTGCAAAATGTTCTCAAGCAAGACGTAAAACAATTCATATTCTACAAAAACGATGACACTAATATCAATCCAGAGATGAAAAATATTTTGTAAGATTATTCAGAAATGAAAAAATAACAATTAAAAAAATCAAAAGACCAGTGACATACAGACAGTCGGGTCCATTAACATGTAAATAATGTTAATGCTCAGAATTATACAGAGTTCCATCCATTAAAAATAAGAAACAGACAAATAATCCAGGCAATCAAGCAGATGCATGAATTGGCCAATCACAGAAGAGGAAATGCTACTAGGCCATGAACAAATGAAAAGACAACTTTCACAAGTAGCCAGAAAAATGGCAATTTAAGTAATTAGATGTCATTTCACCCCTGGTGGCTCAGATGGGAAAGAAGCTGCCTGCAATGCAGGAGACCTGAATTTGATCCCTGATTGGGAAAGATTCCCTGGAGAAAGCAATGGCAGCCCACTCCAGTATTCCTGCCTAGAGAATTCCATCGACAGAGGAGTCTGGTGGGCTACAGTCCATGGGGTTACAAAGGGTCAGACACAACTGAGAGACTAACACTTTTACATTTTTTCACTCTTATTCTTAATTGAACCTCTCACCTGGGCACTGACCAGACTTGCCACCTGGACAGATGCAGGTATACGTCTCCTCTCTGGCGTCAGTGACACATTCCGATCCTTCAGGGCACGGATTGTCTTCACATCCATGATGGACAAGTGGGCATTTTCCCTCTTTGTTTAAAAAAAGAAAAAGAGGGGAGGGGGAGAGCTAATGAATAGGAATTTCAAGTAAACGGATCTTTCCTGTGTCGCCATCAAAGGTGTAACGTGAATGACCTGCATGCCCATTTCCACCCCCGTGTGCATTACCTCTGCAGAGGCACACGGCCGTCCGCCGGTGGCGTGGGGTCACGAAGCTCAGTCTGGCCGTGCTGTGCGTTGACATCACACTTTCATCCATGGACACCTTCTCATCACAGAACTTCCAGGGGCAGTCGAGGCCCGCACACAGCTTCCGGAACACCTCCAGGATCCTCACACCGATGATCTCCTCGATGTCCGACACGGAAGAGTTGATCTTCTGCAGGAGCTGTCTGGTGGAAATGTGGGCGACACCTGACCTCTCTACAAACAGCAAGACATCCAGGTGCGGGTGAGGCTCGGTGGGCTGCAAGCTGACGATCTGAATGTCGTTCCTCCTCACGCCCAGGATGTTCCGCAGAGCTCGCTGGAAGTTGCGCCAGTAGTCGCCAACGAACTCTTCTGGGTGAGGTTGGCAAAGCGCACCGCGACCGTCTGGTTGAGCATCTCCTGCGTCACCTGTCTGACCTGGACCATGATGTCGGCCGCAGTGGTGAACTTGCCATCTGTCACGCTCACATTGAGCAGGTACTGCCCTACGTCCAGCTTCTTGTGCGCGATCAGCTTGCCCCCCGTGCTGGACACGGAGAAGAGGTTGTCCATCTGCGGGTCGAGGCTGTAGGTTAACGTGTCGTACACATCTTGATCAGTGGCGTGGATCTTCCCGATGACGCCGCCCGAGTACTCCTCTCCAAAAGCAGTGATGAAGATCTCCAGAGGCAGGATTGCTGGAGGATAGACACTCTCTTCAATGACCTTGATGTCAATATACGTCAGAGACGACAGCTGAGGCTTTCCATTGTCTGCCACCTGTGGGAAAAGGGGGGAACAATCGCCTTCGTCTGTGTCATCGTTCACAACTTCTTAACATAGATACATTTACACTGCTCAGATTCTAAAATGTGATCAACTTAATTCTTTGCATGAGAAGCATTATCAAGGGACAGGGTAGAAAGCTTTTTCAGAGTACGTATGTTAATTGGTCATAGTGGAATTGGGGGTATGATGCTTGGATTCATAGGAAAGAGACTGTTAATTGTAGTGACTTAGTGGTAAAATTTCACTTTTCACTTTCATGCACTGGAGAAGGAAATGGCAACCCACTCCAGTGTTCTTGACTGGAGAATCCCAGGGACGGTGGAGCCTGGTGGGCTGCCGTGTCTTGTGTCGCATAGAGTCAGATACGACTGAAGCAGCTTAGCAGCAACAGCAGTAAAATTAATTATGTACAGTTCTGGCATGTATGGGTTGTTGAAAGAAACCACAGGCCCTTTCTGGCCCTTTCACTGATTCATACTGAAACTTAGCTCCACCAACATCTATGCTAAAGTGTGTGCTAAGTCACTTTAAGCGTGTCTGACTCTTTGTGACCCCATGGACTGTAGCCCGCCAGGCTCCTCTGTCCATGGGGATTCTCCAAGTAAGAATTCTCCAGGGGATCTTCCCAACCTAGGGAATCAAATCCCCGTCTCTTATGTTTCCTGGATTGGCAGGTGGGTTCTTTACCATTAGCACCAGCTGGGAAGGTCTATGATAAAGTAACCAAATAAATAAATATGCCCTTGCCAAGTGCTGTGGGATAAAAAAGATCTGACAAAAAAAAAAAAGAAAACCAGACTGTAATTCTAATTCAGTTTTGCAGCTTTGTCTTCTCAAGAGGCATAAGCTGTTTTCACACGAGAAGAGAGATCACTGCAGTGGTTCTCTTCCATGAGTCCTCAAAAAAAAAAAAAAAAACAACCCATTAAGAAAGGCGTGAGTACCTTAACGTGCAGTAAGTAATGATCCTTCACTCTCCTATTTATGGCGGCCGCAGTCAGGAGGGCTCCCTG
>SJYC01013796.1:0-12519 GCA_006408675.1 Madoqua kirkii | reverse complement strand
GGGAGCAGGGCGGGGGTCCACTGCTCACGGCCACCTCCTCCCGGGACAGGCCTTCCCCGGGTAAGGACCAGCCGGCTGGCTGCTCCAAAGCCCGCAGATGGGCTGGGACTGCTCCCACCCGGGGCAGGGGGGCGGGGACGGCAGGACCCCGTCTGGACCGGGCAGGCGCCTTGTCACTTCAGTTACTGTCAAGACTCCCCCAGACTCGGAGGCCGTGGCCTGGCCTGGGGTCTCTCTTGAGCTCGGGGCAGCCTGTGCCTCCCCGAGAATTGAGGAGCTGGGGCTTCCCCAGGCACCTGGGCTCACCTGAAGCCTGACCACGGATGCCAGGTCCCCCCAGGCTGGGCCCACAGGTGGCTGCTCTAGGTGAGACCCGCTGCTGTGGAAGGGATGGAGAGGAGCAGAGTGCAGAGCGGCCTGGGGTCTTCATTTCTTGGGGGCTCACGCTAGTGTGTAAAGGCACACTGCTCACTTCCTAGGCCTGTGGAGAATCGTAGGGAAAATCCCGTGCCTTGGCGGCTGGTGCTCCTCTAAGTCTGCAAAGGGGCCTCACAGGGCCCTCCTGGCGGAATTCCTTCCTGCTTCTCCAGCAACTACTCCACGTGGCCAGGCTGCCCCACTCCCAGGTCCACTTCCATCTCAGGCAGCGCAGAAGCCAGTCTCTCCTCTCACAGAGGAAACTGTCTGACCCACTGGCTCCATTTCCTCAGCCTCCACAAACCTGCAGGCTTTTGCTCCCTGGCATGAGAGGGTGGCTCTGTCTCCTTCTCAGGGACGCCTGTCCCACATCCTCTCCTGCTTCCCCCCAGGCTCCTACCGCGGCTGATTCACATTCCGTCTCTAACTGCACTTTTCAGTTGTTGGGTCACTGAGTCAGGTCCAACTCTTTGCGACCCCGTGGACTGCAGCACACCAGGCTTCCCTGTCCTTCATTGATCCTGGAGTTTGCCCAACTCATGTTCATTGAGTGGGTGATGCCATCCAACCATCTACTCCTCTGTCGTCCCCTTCTCCTTTTGTCCACAATCTTTCCCATCATCAAGGTCTTTCCCAATGAGTCAGCTCTTTGTATCAGGGGGCAAAAGTACTGAAGTTTCAGCTTCAACATCAGTCCTTCCAATGAATATTCAGGGCTGATTTCTTTTAGATTTGACTGGTTTGATCTCCTTGCTGTCCAAGGGACTCTCAAGAGTCTTTTTCAGGACTCAGCCTAATTTATGGTCTAGCTTTCACATCCATACATGACTACTGGAAAAACCATAAGTTTGACTATATGGACTTTAGTCAGCAATGCGATGTCTCTGCTTTTTTAACATGCTATCTAGGTTGGTCATAGCTTTTCTTCTAAGGAGCACGGGTCTTTTAATTTCATGGCTGCAGTCACCATCTGCAGTGATTTTGGAGCCCAAGAAAATAAAGTCTGACACTGTTTTCATTGTTTCCCTACCTATTTGCCATGAAGTGATGGGACCAGATGCTATGATCTTAGTTTTCTGGATATTGAGTTTCAAGCCAACTTTTTCACTCTCCTCTTTCACTTTCATCAAGAAGCTCTTCAGCTCCTCTTCAATTTCTGCCATTATTGTGGTGGTCATCTGCATATCTAAGATTACTGATATTTCTACCAGAAATCTTGATTTCAGCTTGTGCTTCATCTAGTCCATGATGCATGATGCACTCTGCATATATGTTAAATAAGCAGAGTGACAATATATAGCCTTGATGCACTCTTTTCCAGTTTGGAAAAGAGTTGGATGTTCCATGTCTGGTTTTAACTGTTGCTTTTTTTTTTTTTTCAGTGTAGAACATTTATTTATTTATTCCATGAAACACTCAAAGTTTAGATCCATGTGATTTTAATCAAAGAATTGTACATTTTCTTCCCACATATATTGCTTTGTATTAGGAAATGACATTGTGATCCATTGGATAGTGTAAATATCCAAAAATATTTACAATAAAATATTAAAAATAACTCAAACATGAAAGGCAAGATGGGGTGAAACAAATTTTTTCCAGAAATCTCTACTCCAGTGCCCACAGCACACAATAAGAGAGTCAAAACAAATAAAAAAGTTCCCCTTGATCACAAGTTTCCAAGGAATTGGAGTAGGGGAAGAAATCTGATAAAAATGGTGGTATGAAAGGGGATTAAGCAGCATTGCTTTAACCATCAATTTATTTTGCATGAAATACCCTCTCTTTTATATGCAATAAATTCTGAACAAGGCTAAACTTTAAGATATTCCTTGAAATGAAATTAAAAATACCCTGACAGTGAAAGCAATTCTTCCACCTAAGCTGAGTAAGAGCCTCTTTCTCCATGAACCACTGACGTGAACAGAAGCCTGATCTGGCATCCAAAGCTGTCTCAGCAGCCCTTCCGTCTCGTTCATGAAAGCCTCATAGACATTGTCCTTAGTCTGCACCAACATGGAAACAGATGGGCCAGATTTGGGTATTGTTTTGGCAAGAGGCACAGCAGACTCATCCTCCGACTTGCTCTGGGCAGAGGCAGCAGCCCCTTTATTCTCCTGACGTGCCCACAGTGCAGCCAGCCTGAATCACGTCTCTGCCTGGGGGTTAGTGATCTCTGGCTTGGCACTGACGGTTGCCATGGCTTTCTTTTCAGTGGTGGCTGTGCTTGTGTCATCCACCTTGGCTCACTGGATCAAGTTGAGGGGGAGCACTTAGAACCCCCGGGATGGGTAAGGGAGCTGGTGGGAAGGGCCTTGGTGGGGCAGGTCCAAGAGGAGGCACTAGAGGTGGGCGTATCATGCCAGGACGGGGTGGAGGGATACCTGGAGGTGCCGGGGAAAGTAGCTGTGGTGAGGGTCCCCGAGGAGAGGGCCAGGAGGCAGACCTGGGGGTGGACCTGGAGGTAAAAGGTGAGGCAGAGGCCCTCAGAGTCCAGGCACTCCAGGCAGTCTCAGGAATGGAGGAGCTCCTGGAGGTGGTCCAGGAGAAAGGCCTGTAAGTGGTCCAGGTGGCCGTAAAGGTGGAGCAGGTGGCGGTCCAAGAGAAGGTGGTCTTGGCATGGGGGGTGCTTGTATCTGAGATGCAGGAACAGATTCTGGAAGGACTTGCTGCTGGGAAGCTGCAGACGTGCTGTCTGAGGGAGACTCCTCCTTATGCTTTTCTTGTGATTGCTTTTCTGCTTCGGAATAATCCGAATCTTCATAACCATCCTCAGAAAATTCCTCGAATTCTTGTCCCTCCTCAGGGATTTTCTGACCTGCCATTCGAAGTCTCATAAATAGGAGAGGAGTCAGCTCCTTCATGTTCTTCCTAGATTTTCCAGGCATGTCTGCAAACTGTACATTCAGACCTGTTTTCTTTTTCTTCATTGTCTTTTCTCTCAAGGTCATCACGGTGAACAAATGCATCCCCTTCACTTTCTCCGTCTGATCTGTCACTGTTAAAATCTTCAGTACTCTTCTCATGATTATCCTGGTCCGTGTCTTCAGGAAGTGGGCTGGGGGAGGACCTGAAGGCTTTCTGCCAGAGGGTAAATTTGGAAAATCAAGTCCAAGGAGAAAAAGTATAGAATCTGCCCGAGTTGAAGGTCCAAAGGCTGAGTTCTTCGTAAGGATGGAGGGTGGCTGGGCCCCAGAAAGTAAAATGTTCTAGAACAAGATGTTGGAAGGAGCATGGGGCATATTTGGCAAAGTAATACTCTCCACTTCCACAAACAGAACGTTAATGACATCATGAAACTATTGGCTAAGTAGAGCCCTCCTTTCTTAATATTCTACTTCTAGCATTTTAAATTCTTTGTAAAAATCTGGGTTAACTTTCTCCTAGAGTCATACAATACGTACAAATATATCAAGTACCACGTTCTTGTATGCTAGGACCCTGAACGCCAGAGAGTGTCCTATGAGCAAGCATAGAAATCGGAGTGGACCTGACTGGAGAGCAACGTTGAGGCAAGGGTGTGTTGTTGTCCGGGGTGGGGCTGTCCTCAGGCAGGGGTCTGGGGTGGGGAGACCCCTAAAGGGGAGAGGGTAGCTGGGTAGACATATGTTTCCACAAGTGTGTTAGGATGTGAATGGTGAGCCCACGGAATTCCTCGGCAGCCCGCATTTGTGTGCTGACCTTGGAAGGCCCGAAGTGAATCTCTAGCGGGCAAGGCCGGAAGGCCCCGTGCCCCGGAATCATTTTCATTTGCATCCGGAGCCCTTTGGTCCAGGGGGCCAGGTCGGAAGTGCGTGCGGGGCTTTCGTCAAGGGGAATTCCCCGAGAAAAGTGTCGGTGGTTGGATGGCGGAAGTGGGAGTGGGCAGGCCCTCGGCCGCCTCAGCGAATGAGGAGCTGGCACGTGGGGGGGTGGGGCCGTGGGAAAGCCCCCAAAGGACCGAGGGGCCGGGGCCCGGGCCCTTTTCGGAGACCACCATCGGAGGGAAGGAGGCATCGGCGTGCAGCTGCAGGGAGGAGAATGGAAACCCTCGAGGGCCTTGTTTGCAGAGACCCGGGGCCTGCTTCTGAGCACGGGGGAGGTGCATGTCCGGCTCCCCTCAACGTCTCACCCGGAGGGCAAGGTTGTCGGCCCGGCGCCGCTGGTGGGGATGCCCTTCGGGGGCCCTCTGTCCCTGAGGGGCCGTGGCCGGCGGTCGGGCACCCCCAGCGGGGTGACTTGGCTCGTGGGTCAGCAGGGCTGGCGCCTGGCCAGAAAGTCGCCCTGAGTTGGAGGGGGCCGTGGGGGGTGGGGGCTGGGCTTCAGAATCTGGGGAACACCTGCTACGTGAATGCGGCGCTGCAGTGTCTGAGCCACACGCCGCCCCTGGCCAGCTGGGTGGCGTCCCAGCAGCACGCCACCCTCTGTCCGGCCGGCAGCTCCTGCACGCTCTGTGCCGTGCGAGCTCACGTGAGCCGAGCCCTCCTTCACGCGGGAGAGGTGATCCGGCCCCGCGAGGACCTGCTGGCGGGCTTCCACAGACACCAGCAGGAAGATGCCCACGAGTTTCTGATGTTCACTCTGAATGCCATGCAGCAAGGGTGCTTGAGTGCATCCCAGCCGTCGGGCCGCGCCACCGAGGGCACCAGCGTCATCCGTCAGATCTTCGGCGGGACGTGGAGGTCTCAGATCCAGTGTCTCCACTGCCTCGGTGTCTCGGACACGTTCGACCCTTATCTGGACATCAGCCTGGATGTCACGGCGGCCCCCAGTGTGGAGCAAGCTCTGAGGGAGCTGGTGAAGCCCGAGAAGCTGGAGGCGGAACATGCCTATGACTGTGGCGTTTGTCTCCGGAAGGGGCCTGCCACCAAGAGGTTGACTTTGCACAGCACCTCCCAGGTCCTGGTGCTGGTGCTGAAGCGGTGGACACAGGTGAGCGGGGCCAAAAGGGCTCAGGAGGTGCGCTATCCCCAGCGCCTGGACGTGCGGCCCTACGCGTCTGAGCGGAAGGCAGGGCCCCTGGGCTACGTGCTCTATGCCGTGCTGGTGCACTCCGGGTGGAGCTGTGAGCGAGGACACTACTTCTGTTACGTCCGAGCGGGCGACGGCCGGTGGTATAAGATGGACGATGCCAAGGTGACCGCCTGTGACGAGACTGCTGCCCTGAGCCAGAGTGCCTACGTCCTGTTCTACGCCCGGGAGGGTGGGTGGGAAGGGGGCGCTGCGGGAGGGGCCGCGGCCCCCCTCGGGGCTGACCCCAGAGACCCCGGGCCGCCTGCAGGAGACGCCAGCGGCAGAGCTCCTGGGTCGCAGGAGGCCCCGGGGGACACAGAGGCCGAAGGGATGAGCTTAGGGCAGTGGAGACGCCTGCAAGAACACAACCGACCGAAGGCGGCCTTGGAGCTCCGCAGGATCCAGGCTGCCCTGCCTGCCGGCGCAGTCGTGATTCACCAGTCCAGACACGGAGGAGGGAGAAGCCGCGCGCCGCCCGCACAGGGGCACCACCGGCTCGACCGTCCCGGCACGGACAGCCCGCCTCCGGGCCCGACGGACGTCGGCGACGGCTCTTGTGCCAGCGGGAGGGCCAGAGCGACCAAGGGGAGGAACAAGAAGCCGCGGCCGTCTCTGGGGCTGTGGCGGTAGGTCGGCTCTGACGCACATGCGTGCAGACGCCCAGGCACACTCTGTGTGTGGCACGCCCTGGGTGTTCCACCAAGAGTGCCGACCAGGAGCGAGTTCCTCTCTGGCGGGGAGGACGATGCAGCCTCCTGGGAAAAGTTGGAGCCAGGAGTGTGCCCGGGCTCTGGCTGTACCCTGGGAACGGGTTCGTGCCTGAGCGGCTCTGAGCACGGTGCCAGGGCCTCCCACTTCTGCGAGGGTGGGAGAGTCCTCTCTGGATGGGGCTTTGGGTGTGGCTTTGCCTGTCTTTCCCCGTCTCCAGTCCCTGGCCGCATCGCTGGCCTCTGGTGAGTGCCGCAGCCTGGAGACGCCTCACAGCGTGCTCAGAGCCAGCCGAGCAATGAGACGACCTCCGGAGGCCAAGGTGGGCGGGGGGGAGGGCTGTGCGGAAGGGCAGGGAAGAGCGGGTGCACGTCGATGAACCGTGGCCTTCCGGCCGGCCAGGCTCTCGAAAATGCTCCAAGCGTCGAGCAGCGTCCGGGGAGAAGATGGGCAAGCAGTCTTTATGGGAGGCTGTGCTTGGGAGGCCTCGTGCTACTTGGCAGAGTGTCCAGCAGGAATGAGGCGGGGATCCGTGCGTCCCCGGCAGGACGCTCGTCCGCAAAGATCCCTGGGGCTGCATTTCCGGTGCAAGGAGTATGCCGGAGGAGCGCCGAGTGCCAAAGAGCGGAAGCGATCTGGAATGCCATGAGCAGCCCCACCGGCGCCACCGGCCCCAACACGAAGGCCAAGGGGAGAAAGGCGAGCCAACTAGTCCCAAAGAAACTTCTCCACCAGCATTGCACAGGCGCCTAAGTGGACGTACGCCGCGCAACGTGCAGTTCTGAAAGCAAAGGTCGTCCCCGCACTGAGGAAAGACCCGGGCCTACCCTAGATTGGGATAGCAAGACACCTGGACTTCCGACTCTGCCCGTCCGGTCTGGCAGTCCGTTGTCTCATCCAGCTGGGCCCCGGACAAACGCTGCTGGACGCCAGGAGATGCGGCCGGTCTCCAAAGTGCCTGGGGCGGTGGGGAAACTGTCCGCCCCGAGCTGCTTTCTCCACTGCCTCATGATTCCCGTGATCCAGTGGAGGGGCGCCTGAGGCCCCTTATCGATCACCTCTTGCCTTTTATTTCTTTGGCTTGGCTGACGGCTGCGAACCCCAAACGCTCCAGCCAACGGCAGACCGGGAATTTCCGGTTTAACATCTCAGACCTCGAGGGACACCTCTGGCTCCTGACTGCACGAGTCGGCGTGGCAAGGAACAGAGAACGTTCCCATGGCTTGTTTCCCCCGCACGGACACCTACGCCGCACCATGCCCTCCACACGTGAAGAGGGAAAAGAATGATGAGCAGTATCTTCCCCCAAGAACACAAACAAGCGTGCCCTGCGCGAGGAAGTGGAGCCACCCACAGCCCGCCCTCAACATCACCGCCCATCTTCCACCTTCCTTCCTTCCTTCGTCTCAAATGGATTTACTGCTTGCCCCATCGAGCCCCTCTGAAGGAGAAGGAGAAGGAGAAGGAGAAGGAGAAGGAGGACAAGGAGAAGAACGGCGATTGGAGCGGCGGGGCAGAGGGAACGGGAAGAGGGCCTCAGGCTGGGGGAAGTCCGTGCAAAGAGCGAAAGATATGGCTGATCTCGCTTCTCCCATGGCTTCCCTGTGCCATGGGAAGGAGGCAAGGGAACAGCAAGGGTGTTAGCACTTGGATGACAAAGCACGAACCGGTAGGGTCCTGGGATGGGATGGGGGAACGAAAGGTGGGAGGGGTGCAAGAGGCTAAGGAAGGAAGTGGGGTCAGGGCCGATCTTTCTTAGTAAGGATCAACGGAATCAACCCGTGGACTGTGAAACCCCATAGTCCTGGAAGGCAAGGATCATGTCCAGGACGGGAGAGCAAACAAACACACATGTCACAACCGAGTAGGAGAGCAACCGTCATCCTCCCCCCGGAGGGAAAACGTTCCTATACCTTGCGTTATAGCGCAATCAGAGCTCTGGAATTGGAAAGACGACTCCATCAGTCAACTCTTGTCTATAAAATACACACGGAGATGGAAAGCAACAACAACAAAATAACAAAATGAACACATCATCGAAAAAAATTGAAAAGGAGAAAAGAAAACCGTTAAAATCCCAAACAAAGAATACAAAAACAACAACAACCAAAAAAAAAAAAAAAAAAAGGAAGGAAGAAAGATAAGGGGAAAGAAAAGAAAAAGAAAACGGAGACATAAAAGGAGCTGAAGTAATGAATGCAAAGTTGCAGCAAGCCTGTGCCTTTTGAAATGAGCTCGCTTCGGGGCTTGACCAACGGCCCTGAAGAGAGAAAAGCATATGTGCCACTCTCCCGGCATCTTTGGGTGCTAGGACCCTGAACGCTAGAAGAGTGTCCTGTGAGCAAGCATAGAAATCGGAGTGGACCTGACTGGAGAGCAACGTTGAGGCAAGGGTGTGTTGTTGTCCGGGGTGGGGCTGTCCTCAGGCAGGGGTCTGGGGTGGGGAGACCCCTAAAGGGGAGAGGGTAGCTGGGTAGACATATGTTTCCACAAGTGTGTTAGGATGTGAATGGTGAGCCCACGGAATTCCTCGGCAGCCCGCATTTGTGTGCTGACCTTGGAAGGCCCGAAGTGAATCTCTAGCGGGCAAGGCCGGAAGGCCCCGTGCCCCGGAATCATTTTCATTTGCATCCGGAGCCCTTTGGTCCAGGGGGCCAGGTCGGAAGTGCGTGCGGGGCTTTCGTCAAGGGGAATTCCCCGAGAAAAGTGTCGGTGGTTGGATGGCGGAAGTGGGAGTGGGCAGGCCCTCGGCCGCCTCAGCGAATGAGGAGCTGGCACGTGGGGGGGTGGGGCCGTGGGAAAGCCCCCAAAGGACCGAGGGGCCGGGGCCCGGGCCCTTTTCGGAGACCACCATCGGAGGGAAGGAGGCATCGGCGTGCAGCTGCAGGGAGGAGAATGGAAACCCTCGAGGGCCTTGTTTGCAGAGACCCGGGGCCTGCTTCTGAGCACGGGGGAGGTGCATGTCCGGCTCCCCTCAACGTCTCACCCGGAGGGCAAGGTTGTCGGCCCGGCGCCGCTGGTGGGGATGCCCTTCGGGGACCTTCCCTGAACGTGCGCAACGTTCATTTCTGAAAACAAAGGTCCTCTACGCACTGAGGAAAGACCCGAGCAACACACTTGGACTTCCGACTCTGCCCGTCCGGTCTGGCAGTCCGTTGTCTCATCCAGCTGGGCCCTGGACAAGCACCGCTGGACGCGAGGAGATGCGGCTGGTCTCCAAAGTGCCTGGGGTGGTGGGGAAACTGTCCTTCCGTAGCTACTTTCTCGATGGGCTCACGATCCCGTGACCCGGTGGAGGGGCGCCCGAGGACCCTTATCGATCATCTCTTGTGTTTTATTTCTTTTTCTTATGCGGCCGGTCTCCAAAGTGCCTGGGGCGGTGGGGAAACTGTCCGCCCCGAGCTGCTTTCTCCACTGCCTCATGATTCCCGTGATCCAGTGGAGGGGCGCCTGAGGCCCCTTATCGATCACCTCTTGCCTTTTATTTCTTTGGCTTGGCTGACGGCTGCGAACCCCAAACGCTCCAGCCAACGGCAGACCGGGAATTTCCGGTTTAACATCTCAGACCTCGAGGGACACCTCTGGCTCCTGACTGCACGAGTCGGCGTGGCAAGGAACAGAGAACGTTCCCATGGCTTGTTTCCCCCGCACGGACACCTACGCCGCACCATGCCCTCCACACGTGGAGAGGAAAAAGAATGATGAGCAGTATCTTCCCCCAAGAACACGAACAAGCGTGCCCTGTGCGAGGAAGTGGAGCCACCCACAGCCCGCCCTCAACATCACCAGCTATCTTCCTCTGCCCCATCGTCTCAAATGGACTTACTGCTTGCCCCATCCAGCCCCTCTGGGGAGAAGGAGAAGGAGTAAAAGGAGAAGAATGGCGATTGGAGCGGTGGGGCAGAGAGAACAGGAAGGTGGCCTTATGCTGGGGGAAATCCGTGCAAAAGAGAGAAAAATACTGGGTGATCTCGCTTCCCAGTGCCATGGGAAGGAGGCAAGAGGACAGCAAGGGTGTGAGCACTTGGATGATAAAGCACGAACCGGTAGGGTCCTGGGATGGGATGGGGAAGCGGGAGACTAAGGAAGGAAGCGGGGTCAGGGCCGTTCGTTCCTAGTAAGGATCAACAGAATCAACACTTCAGCTGTGTATGGGAAACCCGTGGACTGTGAAACCCTCATAGTCCTGGAAGGCAAGCATAATGTCCAGGACGGGAGAGCAAACAAACACACATGTCACACACCGAGAAGAAGAACAACAGTCATCCTCCTCCAGGAGAGAAATTCAGCCGTTCATTTCATTCCAGTAGGTGCCTCGTGTTCCGCTCTCTGCAACCCCATGGACTGCCACTCGCCAGGCTTCCATATCCGTTGTGTAGTCCCAGAATTTTGTCAGTCTGACATCCTTTGTGTTGGTGGTACCATCCTGCCCTCTCATCCTCTATTGTCTCCTTCTTTTCCTGCCTTCAATGTTTCTCAACATCGGGGTCTTTTCAAATTAGTCATTTCTTTTCATCAGATTTCCAGATTATTGTAATTTCACCTTCTGGCACTTTTGCCTGGAAAATCCCATGGACGGAGGAGCCTGATAGGCTACAGTCCATGGGGTCGCAGAGTTGGACAAGACTGAGCGACTTCACTTTCACTTTCAGTATGAGTCCTTCCAGTGAATATCCAGGACTGATCTCCTTTAGGATGGACTGGTTTCATCTCTGCAGCCAAGGTACTCTCAAGAGTCTTCTCCAACACCACAGTTTGCAAGCATCAGTTCTTCAGTTCTCAGCTTTCTTTATAGTACATTTCTCTGGTTCATACATACCTATTGGGCAAACCATAGCCTCAACTAAAAGTACTTTTGTTGGCAAAGTAATGTCTCTGCTTTTTCATATGCTGTGTTGGTTAGTCATAACTCTTTTCCCAAGGAGCAAGCATTTTCTAATTTCATGGCTACAGTCACCATCTGCAATGATTTTGAAGCCTCCAAATAATATAAGCTGAGTTCTCCACCACAGCAGCAAAGAGACTTTGAGGCAGAACCCCCCAGATAAGCCATTTCTGGCTCACATACTGTGAGGCGTTTAATAGGCAAGGTTTTTTAGTGCAGTCTTGGAGTAATGCTGTCAGAGAGGAACAGAAAGCACAGTCTGTCAGGAACCAGGAACTGACCCCACCACCCAGCACTATCGCCTACCAGCCTCCCTCCAGACACAAGGCTCACATTGCTAGCCCCACCCGGGCGGCTCACTCCCGCCTCCATGTTTCTGTGTAAGGGCTGCCTGCTCTCAGACGCGCTTTTCCTAGAACTGCAGGCCCAGCTCCTTCTGCTCAACCTGGTCACCGCAGCAAGGTGTTTCAGACCCTCCTGACCAGTGACCCCAAGCCCTCCCTCACAACGCCCTTTTTCATTTTCTGTAGAGCATTTGTTCTTTTCCTTATCCTGTCTGGGTTCCATACTTTTCTCTTTCTTCTCTCCAGACTGACAGCTCCTTGAAAGGCAGGGGCTGATGGTCATTTTCAGCACTGTCCTCGGTGTCACTGAGTCACCTGGCATAGAGTGAGTGCTCACAACCTGGGTGGTAAGTAAATAAACGGGAAGATCCTGGGGCTCCCTTCCCCTTCTATCCAGGTCAGTTTCTTGAGATGGTCACTCTTACTAGGTAGTATATGCTGTTTCTGAGGCAGGAGCATGGCCAGAATGACCTCCGCCATCCTTTTTCTCTCTCCAGTTGCTCCAGCAAACTCAGCCAGCAACCCCGACCCGGTGCCTCCTGGTGGCCCACGCTAGCATTGCAGGACTAACCGGAACCTTCCCTCAAGTCTTCAAGGCTGAGGCTTTCCAGAGTTCCAGAGGTGAAAGTGTACTTCAGGCAGGCTTCCAGGGCTGTGGAAAGACCCAGGAATCTCCTTCTGATTTTTCACTTCCTCTCCTTTCTTTGGTGTTTAATTCATTCATGTTGCATCCTCGGCTCAGACAGGGCAATAATTTCCTCCTACTTTCAAATTAGAACCTCTAGAATCCGGTTAGGGCTGGTCTTCTTTCTGGAACCCTGACTCTGGGTCCACAACTGTGCCCTCTCCTGCTCACCACAAGCCTTTGTTCCTTCATCTCCTCTCTTGTCTGAGGGACCTCTGTGAGGGGAAAGCATTTTTCTAAGCTCTCAGAACACAGGGGTCAATGGTGGAGAACAAAGGTCGACAGATTTCCCAGGCATACTGAGTGAACCCTTGGGGGGTCCAATAGCAAGCGCATAATGTTTAGGAAAGGAAAGCAAGTCCTTCTGTCCTGTAGCACCATCTATACTGGGGAATGAGGTGTGTGCTCAGGCTGGTTTTAAAAGCCCAGAAAGGTAGACTGTGAGACTGAGCCCGTGTTCACTGGAGAACACTGTGGAGAGGGCCCAC
>SJYC01013795.1:0-14422 GCA_006408675.1 Madoqua kirkii | reverse complement strand
TGCAAGTGGCAGAATTTCATTTTTTATGGCTGAGTAATATTCCATTATATATATATATATATATATATATATATATATATATATAATCCATTTGTCTGATGCAGCATCCAGCTTCCTCATGCCTGGGACATGAATCATTCCTTTGTCCAGTGTATTCTGTCTCTTGGTCATTTACTCACCATCTCAATTATCCAATCCACTGTTGAGGTAATCACAGTGCTTGCATTCAATTCAGTTCAGTTCAGTTGCTCAGTCATGTCTGACTCTGTGACACCATGGACTGCAGCATGCTAGGCCTCCCTGTCCATCACCAACTCCCAGAGTATACTCAAATTCATGTTCATTGAGTTGGCGGTGCCATCCAGCCATCTAATTATCCAATCCACTGTTGAGGTAATCACAGTGCTTGCATTCAATTCAGTTCAGTTCAGTTGCTCAGTCATGTCTGACTCTGTGACACCATGGACTGCAGCATGCTAGGCCTCCCTGTCCATCACCAACTCCCAGAGTATACTCAAATTCATGTTCATTGAGTTGGCGGTGCCATCCAGCCATCTTATCCTCTGTTGTCCCCTTCTCCTCCCATCTTCAATCTTTCCCAGCATCAGGGTCTTTTCCAATGAGTCAGTTCTTCACATCAAGTGGCCAAAGTATTGGAGTTTCAGCTTCAGCATCAGTCCTTCCAATGAATATTTAGGACAGATCTCCTTTAGGATAGACTGGTTGGATCTCCTTGCACTCCAAGGGACTCTCAAGAGTCTTCTCAACACCACGGTTCAAAAGCATCAGTTCTCTTGAGCTCGGCTTTCTTTATGGTCCAACTCTCAAACCCATACATGACGATTGGAAAAACCATAGCTTTGACTAGGCAGACCTTTGTTAGCAAAGTAATGTCTCTGCTTTTTAATATGCTGTCTATGTTTGTCATAGCTTTTCTTCCAAGGAGAAAGCGTCTTTTAATTTCATGGCTGCAATCACCATCTGCAGTGATTTTGGAGACCAAAAATAAGCCTTATTTTATTTAATAATGGCCCCAAAGGACAAGAATAGTGGTGCTAGCAATTTGGATATGCCAAAGACAAGTTATAAAGTGCTTCCTTTAAGTGAAAAGATAAAAGTTTTGACTTTATAGGGAAAGAAAAAATCATATGCTAAATTTGCTAAGATTTATGGTAATAACAATTCTTCTATTCATGAAATTGTGAAGAAAAAGGAAATTCATGCTAGTTTTGCTGTCATACATTGAACTGCAAAGTTTATGGCAATAGTACGTAAGTGTTCAGTTAAGATGGAAAACACACTCAATTTATTCATTAGGATATTTTCAGAGAGGAAAAAGAGAGTGAGACCAGTCACATAACTTTTACTGTATTGTTGTTGCAGTTGTTCAGTCACCCAATAATGGCCAACTCTTTGTGACTCCATGAACTGCAGCATGCCAGACCTCTCTGTCCTTCACCAGTTTCCAGAGTTTGCCCAAGTTCATGTCCATTGCATCAGTAATGTCATCCAGCCACCTCATTCTCTGACACCCTATTCTCTTTCTGCCTTCAATCTTTCCCAGCATCAGGGTCTCTTCCAATGAGTCAGCTGCTTGCATCTGGTGACCAGGTACTGGAGCTTCAGCTTCAGCAACAGTCCTTCCAATGAATATTTAGGACTGATTTCCTTTAGGATGGACTGGTTGATCTCTTTGCTGTCCAAGGGACTCTCAAGAGTCTTCTCCAGCACCACAGTTTGAAAGCATCAATTTTTTGGTGCTCTGCCTTCTTTACAGTCCAGCTCTCATGACCCTAATTTGACTACAGGAAATGCCATGGCCTTGACTATATGGACCTTTGTTCACAAAGTGATGTTTTTGCTTTGTAACACACTGTCTAGGTTTGTCATAGCTTTTCTGCCAAGAAGCAATCATCTTCTAATTTCATGGCTGTAGTCACCATCCACAGTGCTTTTAGAGCCCAATCTGTCACTGATTCCACCTTTTCTCCTTCTATTTGCCATGAAAGTTGTTATAATTGTTCTATTTTATAAATAGCTTTTTTTGTTTATTTTTTACTGTGCCTAATTTATAAATTCAGCTTTAGCATATGGTTTTGTTGTTCAGTCATTAAGTTGTGTCTGACTTTTTGCAAACCCACGGACTGTAGCATGCCAGGCCTCCATGTCCCTCACTATCTCCTGGGGTTTCATCATATGTATGTATAGGAAAATTCATGGTATATATAGGTTTCAGTACTATCCATGGTTTAAACATCCATTGGGGATTTGGAACAGTATACCCCATGGATAAGGATGAGGCTACTGTATTGTGAAATAATTGGCACAGTAAGTTTAGTTAACATACATCATCTCATATAGATACATAAGAAGAACAAAATGAAAAAGAATATTTTTTAGGATGACAACTTTTAGGATTTACACTCTTGACAGCTTTCATACATACCATACAGCAGTGTTCTACACTGTACATCATATTGCAAATTACATCCCTAGTGCTTATTTCTTTTATAAATGGAAGTTTATACCCTTGACCATCTTCCTCTAATTCCACCTCTTCTGCCCCCTGCCTATGGTAACTACAAATCTGACCTCTTTTCCTATGAGTGTTTTTTCTTTTGGTTCCACATATAAATAAAATTATATAGTATCTGTCCTTCTCTGTCTGACTTGGCATAATGCTCTCCAAGTCCATACATGTTGTCACATATGGCAGGATTTCCTTCTTTCTGTAGATGAATAATCCATCGTGTGTGTGTGTGTGTGTGTGTGTGTGTGTGTGTGTGTATAACAACTTCTTTATCAATTTATCTGTTGATGAACACTAAGGATGTTTCCATGTTTTGGCTATTATAAATAATGCTGCTGTGAACATAAGTGTGCATATACCTCTTTGATATAGTTTTTATTTTCTTTGGATATATATGAAGAAGTGGAATTATTGGGTCATGTGGTGTTCTATTTTTAATTTTTTGGGAAAGCTCTATATTTTTTTCCCCCAAATGTCTGTAACACTTTATAATCACACCAAGAGTGCTCTAGAGCTTCCTTTTCTCCACATCCTCACCAGGTTTAATAACTCTGTTTTTTTGATGCAAGCCATTCTAACAGGCATGAAGTGATATCTCACTGTACTTTTGATTTGCACTTCCCAGTGATTAGTGATATTGAATATCTATTCATGTACTTGTTGACCATTTGCATGTCTCCTTGGAAAAATGTCTTTTCATGTCCTTTGCCCATTTTAATTGGATTGTTAGGGGTTTTGTTGTTGAGTTGTTTGAGTTCTTTATATATTTTGGATATTAACCCCTTATCAAATATATGGCTTACAAATAATTTTTCCCATTCCATAGGTTGCTGTTTCATTTTTTTGATAATTTCTTCTGCTATGCAGAAGTGCTAGCTAGTGTTAGCATGGTATAATTTTTTCCATCCATTTAATTTTTCTATTTAAAAAATATATATTTTATTGAAGTATAGTTGATTTACAATGTTTCAGGTGCACAGCAAGGTGATTCAATTATACAAATACACATAGATTATGTTTGAAATTATTTTCCATCATAGATTATCACAAGATTTTGACTATAGTTCCCTATGCTATACAGTCCACCTTTGTTGCTTGTTGTATATCTATTTTTCAATTAAAATTTTAGCATTCTATTCATAAAGCTGGTTTGGTGGTGCTGAATTCTCTTAATTTTTGCTTGTCTGGAAAGCTTCTGATTTCTCTATCAAATCTGAAAGAGAAGTTTGCTGGGTATAGTATTCTTGGTTGTAGGTTCTTCCCTTTCATCACTTTAAATATATAATTTAAAGCCATTCTCTTCTGGCTTGTAGAGTTTCTGTTGAGAAATCAGCTGATAGTTCCCTAGTATGTTATTTGTTGTTTTTCCCTTGTTTCTTTTAATATTTTATCAGTCTTTAATTTTTGTCTCTTTGATTACTATGTGTCTCAGTGTGTTCTCCTTGGGTTATTCTTCCTGGGACTCTCTGTGCTTCCTGGACTTGGCTGACTATTTCCTTTCCCATGTTAGGGAAGTTTTCAGCTATTATCTCTACAAATATTTCCTCAGGTCCTTTCTCTCTTCTCCTTCTGGGACCTCTATAATGTGAAATGTTGGTGTGTTTAATGTTGTCCCAGGGGTCTCTTAGGCTGTCTTTGTTTCTTTCCATTCTTTTTTTTTCCCCCTATATTCTGTTTTGTGGCAGTGATTTTCACCATTCTGTCCTCCAGGTCATTTATCCATTCTTCTGCCTCAGTCATTTTGCTATTGATTCCTTCTAGTATATCTGCTTGTGTCTAGTTTGTATCTAGTGTATCTCTGTTTGTTCTTTAGTTCTTCTAGGCCTTTGGTAAACATTTATTGTATCTTCTAAATCTTTACCTTCATTCTTTTCTTGAGATACTGGATCATCTTCACTATCATTATTCTGAATTATTTTTCTGGAAGGTTGCTTATCTCTACTTAATTTATTTGTTTTTCTGAGATTTCATCTTGTCCATTCACCTGGGGCAAAACTTTCTGCTTTTTCATCATGATTAACTTTCTGTAATATGGTTTTTATTTTAGCCACTGTGAGACTGTGCTTCTTGCTTCTTCTGTTTGCCCTCTGATGGATGAGGCTAAGAGGCTTGCACAAGCCTTTTGATAGGAGGGACTGGCAATGAGAAAAACTGGGTCTTGCTCTGGTGGGCTGGCCTTGCTCAGTAAAGCTTTAATCCATAACAAGACAGGAAGAAGGAGTATAGATGGAATATAGTCAAGACCCACACCCCTGGGTCAATGACTCACAAAAAAGGGAGGATAATTACAATCACATAAATTCTATTCAAGGAAAAAATGGTCCAAACCTCACATCATGCTCCCCAGACTCAGGATCCTACACTAGGAAGACAGTCTTTGGAATGTGTGGTTTTGAAGGCTAATAGGTTTCTGTACAGGAGAGCTAAAGGGCTGTAGAAAACTGATCCTCTGCTCTTTAATGGCACATGCAACCTCTTACACATTCCAAGTCCCAGTACAGCAGCAATAATTTGAAAGAAATTTGAGTTATACACACTTGCTGATCTTGGTGAGTCTCCTGAAGGGCAGGAGGCTACTGGGACTTACCTTGGAGACACACAGACACTTGGGAGCCATTTTAGGGAGCTCATTCTACCACAAAGACACTGGTGCTGACAATGATACCTCAGGAGTCCTTCTTCTAGCTTATTAGCACTGGAGGCTGGTACCAGCCCTGGGCCCCCTTGGCCTGGGAGCCACCTAGCTCCAGTTCTACTTGTCTGCACAACCAGATGCACCAGGACTTGGCCGTGCCCACCATCAAGCAGGCAGCCCAGCATGAGGTAGGCCTGAAAGCCAACTGGGCCAGGGACCAGCCACACCCATCAGTAGATGGGTATACCCACAGTAGATGGCTCCACTAACACATAAGGGCCCACAAAGGTGGTACCCTTAGAGTGTATAGCTCTGGTGACCAGAAGGGAGTATGCTTCTGACTGCAGTAGAACATGTCCTTACATATGTCCATTTCTCTAAGATCAGTAAATGTAACCAAACCTGAATAACACATAGAAATAAACACAGGAACTTAGGCAAAGTAAGGTGACAGAAAAATAGGTTCAAAATAAAGGAACAAGACACAATCCCAGAAGAACAAAGCCAAGTGAAGATAAGCAATCAACACAATAGAGTTCAAGTTAATGATTGTAAAGATGATCAATTAATTCAGGAAAAGGAAAAGAATGAATGAACATAGAAATTTAACAAAGACTAAAAATATAAAGAAGAACCAAACAGAGCTCAAGAATACAATAACTGAAATTAAAAATACAACAAAAGGAATCATACTGTTCATGGCATTCTTGAAGTAAGAATAGTGAAGTGTTTTGCCATTTCCTTCTCCAGTGGACAACAGAACTCTCCACCATGACCCATCTGTATTTGGTGACTCTGCATGGCATGGCTCATAGCTTCATTAAGTCACACAACGCTGTGATCCATGTGATCAATTTGGTTAGCTTCCTGTGATTGTGGTTTTCTTTCTGGAGACTGTGGGATTATAGCTCTTGCTTCTTCCATCCGTCCTCTGATGGATGAGGATAAGAGGCTTGTGCAAGCTTCCTAATGGAAGGGACTGGCCATGGGGAAACCTGGGTCTTACTCTGGTGGGCAGAGACATACTCAATAAATCTTTAATCCAATTTTCTGCTGATGCATGAGGCTGTGATCCCTTCTTGTTAGTTGATTTAGTGGAGGCGATGGAATTCCAGCTGAGCTATTTCAAATCTTAAAAGATGATGCTGTTACAGTACCACACTCAATATGTTAGCAAATTTGGAAACCTCAGCAGTGACCACAGGACTGAAAAAGGTCAGTTTTTATTCCAATCCCAAAGAAAGGCAATGTAAAATAATCTTCAAACTACTGTACAATTGAGCTTATTTCACAAACTAACAAGGTAATTCTCAAAAATCCTTCAAGCTAGGCTTCAACAGTACATAAACTTTACATGAACTTCAAGGAGACCAAACCAGTCAATCCTAAAGGAAATCAACCCTGAATATTCACTGGAAGGACTGATGCTGAATCTGAAGCTCCAATATTTTGGCCACCTGATGTGAAGAGCTGACCCATTTGAAAAGACCCTGATGCTGGGAAAGATTGAAGGCAGGAGGAGAAGGGGACATCAGAGGATGAGATGGTTGGATGGCACCATCGACTCAATGGACATGAGTTTGAACAATCTCTGGGAGACAGTGAAGGACAGCAAAGCTTGGCACACTGCAGTCCATGGGGTGGCAAAGATTCTGACATGATTGAGCAATAGAACAGCAACAACATGTATAAACCTCAGGGTTCCTTCAAACCAAAATCCTATGCACAAAGAGGAGAAAGGAATCCAAACATATACCAAAGTTAGTTACCAAGTCATAGAGAAGAGAATAACAAAAACACTACCAAAAAACCAGGAAATAATTAACAAAATGACAGCATTTATATACCTATTAAGAATTAATTTAAATGTAAATGGACAAAATACTTCAATTGAAGACAAGTAGTGGCTGAATGGATTAAAAACAAGACATATAAATGCTGTCTACAAGAGACTCATTTCAGATCTAAGTACATACATACACTGAAAGTGAGGAGATAGGAAAAGGTATTTCATGCAAATAGAAAAAAAAAGAAAGCTGAAGTAGCAATACTTATATCAGATAAAATAGATTTACAACAAAAATTGTAACAAGAGACAAAGAAGGACATTAAATAATGATAAAGAATTCAATCCAATAAGAAGATATAACATTTATAAATATGTATGTAACCAAAACAGGACAAACTAAATATACAGGCCAAATATTAAGAGACTTAATGGGAGAAGTTTTGACATTAACACAATATTAGCAGGAGACATTAACATCTCATTTACATCCAGAATAGATCATCCAGATAGAAAATCAATAAGGAAATGCCTTAAATGACATTAAACTGATGCATTTAATATACATATAGGACTTTCCATCCCCAAGCAGAAGAATATACATTCTTTTCAAGTGCACAAAGAACACTGTCTAAGATAGATCACATACTAGGCTCAAAACAAGCCTCAAATCTAATAAATTTGAAACCATTCAAGAATTTTTCCAACAACAACAGTATGCAAGTGGAAGTCAACCACATGAAAAAAAATGCACATGACTAAGACATGTGACTTAAAGACCTTCTAGAACTAACACCAAAAAAAGATGTCCTTTTCATCATAGAGGACTGGAATGTAGGAAGTCAAGAGATATCTGGAGTAACAGGCAAGTTTGGCCTTGGAGTACAAAATAAGCAGGGCAAAAGCTAAAAGATTTTTGGCAAGAGAATGCACTGGTCATTCCAAACACCCTCTTCTAAGAACACAAGAGACGACTCTACACATGGACACCACCAGATGGTCAATACCAAAATCAGATTGATTATGTTCTTTGTAGCTGAAGATGGAGAAGCTCTATATATTAAGCAGAAACAAGACTGGGAGCTGACTGTGGCTCAGATCATGAACTCCTTGTTGCAAATTCAGACTTAGAGAAAGTAGAGAAAACCACTAGAACATTCAGGTATGACCTAAAACAAATCCCTTATGATTATACAGTGGAAGTAACAAATCAATTCAAGGGATTGGATCTGATAGATAGAGGTCCTGAAGAACTATGGGCAGATATTCATAACATTCTACAGGAGGTGGTGATCAAAACCTTCCCCAAGAAGAAGAAATGCAAAAAAAGGCAAAACGGTTGTTTGAGGAGGCCTTACAAATAGCTGAGAAAAGGAGAGAAGAAAGGCAAAGAAGAAAAGGAAAGATATATTCAAATGAATGTAGAGTTCTAAAGAACAGCAAGGAGAGATAAGAAAGCTTTCCTGAATGATCAATGCAAATAAACAGAGGAAAACCATAGAATGGGAAAGACCAGAGGTCTCTTCAAGAAAATTAGAGATACCAAGGGAACATTTCAAGCAAAGATAGCACAATCAAGGAAAAAAATGGTATGGACCTAAGAGAAGCATAAGATACTAAGAAGAGATGGCAAGAATATACAAAAGAACTATTTTTTAAAAGATCTTAATGACTCAGATAACCACAATGATGTTACCACTCACCTAGAGCCAGACATCTTGGAATGCAAAGTCAAGAGGGCTTTAGGAAGCATCACTATGAACAAAGCTAGTGGAGGTGATGGAATTCCAGTTGAGCTATTTTAAATCCTAAAATATGATGCTGTGAAAGTGCTGCACTCAATATGCCAGCAAATTTGGAAAACTCAGCAGTGGCCACAGAACTGGAAAAGGTCAGTTTTCATTCCAATTCCAGAGAAAGGCAATCTCAAAGAATGTTCAAACTACTGCACAGTTGTACTCATCTCACACACTAGCAAAGTAATGCTCAAAATTCTCCAAGCTAGGCTTCAATAATATGTCAATGGAGAACTTCCAGATTTCAAATTGGAGTTAGAAAAGGCAGAGGAACCAGAGATCAAATTGCCAACATTCGTTGTATCATACATATATTTCTGCTTCATTGACTATACTAAAGCCTTTGGCTCTGTGGATCACAACAAACTGTGAAACATTCCTAAAGAGATGGGAATACCAGACCACCTTACCTGCTTTCTGAGAAACCTGTATGCAGATGAAGAAGAAACAGTTAGAACCAGACATGAAACAACAGACTGGTTCCAAACTGGGAAAAGAGTACGTCGCAGCTATATATTGTCACCTTGCTTATTTAGCTTAGGTACACAATGCAGAGGTACATTATGCAAAATGTCAAAATGGATGAAACACAAGCTAGAATCAAGATTGCCAGGAGAAATATCAATAACCTCAGATATGCAGATGACACCACACTTGTGGCAGAAAGCAAAGAAGAACTAAAGATCCTCCTGATGAAAGTGAAAGAAGAGAGTGCAAAAGCTGGCTTAGAACTCAAAAATCAAAAAACAAAGATCATGGCATCCGGTCTCATCACTTCATGGCAAATAAATGGGGAAACAATGGAAACAGTGACAGGCTTTATTTTCTTGGCCTCCAAAATACTGCAGATGGTGACTGAAACCATGAATTTAAAAGACTTTTGATCCTTGGAAGAAAAGCTATGACCAACCTAGACAGCACATAAAAAAACACAGACATTACTTTGCCAACAAGGGTCCATATAGTCACAGCTATGGTTTTCCCAGTAGTCATGTATGGATGTGAGAGTTGGGCCATAAATAACGCTGAGCACCAAAAAAAATTGATGCCTTTGACTGTGGCATTGGGGAAGACTCTTGACAGTCCCTTGGACAGCAAGGAGATCAAATCAATCAATCCTAAAGGAAAATCAACCGTGCATATTCATTGAAAGGTTAATGCTGAAGCTGAAGCTCCTATACTTTGGCCAACTGATGTGAAGAACTGACTCATTGGTAAGGACCCTGATGCTGGGAAAGATTGAAGGCAGGAGGAGAAGGGGACGACAGAAGATGAGATGGTTGGATGACATCACCGACTTGATGGACGTGAGTTTGAACAAGCTCTGGGAGTTACTGATGGACAGAGAAGCCTGTAATCCAAGGGGTGGCAAAGATTCAAACACGACTGAGTGTTGAACTGACTGAAGACATGTGAAGGCTAAACAATATGCTACTAAACAACCAATGCACCACTGAGGAAGTCAAAGAAGAAATAAAAAAAATCTGGCAACAAATTAAAAGAGAAACACAATAATCCAAAAACCTATGGAATGCAAGGGAAGAATCTTTAAAAGAAAATTGCAGCAACACAAGTCTACCTTGGGAAATAAGAGAAATCTGAAATAAACCATCTAACCTTACACCTTGAGGAACTATAAGAAGAGCATCAAACAAAGCTCAAACTTAGTAGGAAAAATATAATAAAGATCAGAGCAGAAATAAATGAAATAAAACTAAAAAAATGTAGAAAAGATCAATGAAACTGAAATCTAGTTCTCTGTAAAGATGGGCAAAATTGATAAACCTTTAGCCAGACTCATCAAGGAAAAAGAGAGAAGACACAAATAAATAAAATAAGAGAGAGGAGTTACAACTGGTATCACAGAAATGCAACGAATTCTAAGAGATTCTTAAGAACAATTATATGCCAATAAAATGGACAATCAAAAAAAAGAGACACTTTCTACAAATGTATAACCTCCCCCAGACTAAGTGAGGAATAAATAGAAAACATCAACAATTATATGTAACAAAATTGAATCTGGAATAAAACAATATTCCCAACAAATAAAAGTCTTGAACCAGACCATTTCATGATTGAATTCTACCAAATACTTAAAAAAGAGTTAATGTAAATCCTTCTGAAATTATTTCAAAGAATTTAAGAGGAAGGAATATTTCTGACCTCATTCTACATGGGCCATGTCATACTGATGTCAAAACCAGGCAAAGATACCATAAGGAAAGAAAATTACAGGTCAATATTAGTTGTAACTTTTCTCTGATGAATATAGATGCAAAAATCCTCAGAAAAAGACAAGTCAGAAAAATGTCCCCTACATATAAACCTTCAAGTTGTGAACTTTCAAAGATGTGAATGTGCGTTCACATGTCCAATCATGTAAGTTAGTTCATATGTCTGGCATACACTGTCATGTGCATGCATCCTCCTCAAGTGGTTGTGCCTTTACTGTAAAGTATTGTGTAGAATACAGTAGTATAATATCTTTATTTCAGACCCAGGATATCCAGAAGCAAGGGTAAAAGCAGTGGTGAAGTAGTAATAGTCAGACCTGCTAAGAAGCATCGAGTGTTAATGATAGAAACAAAAGTGAAAATAATTGAGAGAGTGGAGTGAGGTGAAAAGATGGTAGGTGTTACTCATTCCTTATAACATTTAACTCTTTCTTTGCTGTGCAGCATGAGGAGCTTGCTAATGAAGATGTGATGTAACTGAACGCCCAGAGAAAGGACAAAGAAAATTAGGAAGAAGTAGCAACTGAGGAACCAAAGAGAGTCACAATTCAGGAAATAGCAGGGGATTTTTTGTGTGTGTGGGGAGGCATTGTTAGTTTTTGAGGCACAGGACAACTGTTCAGAATGCAATCCAGTGCTACCGTGTCATCTATGATGAGAAAAAAAAGGGCTACTACCCAGATATCACTGGATCATTTTTTCAAGAAGGTAGATAGAGTTGAAACCAACAGGGAATCAGAGCCTGTGTCATCAACATCAGTTATGAGTGTAATTACAGCTTGCCCTCTATCTCTTATTGCTGACAATCCTTAAGTTCTACCATCTCCTACCTCCTCTCCCTCCTCCAGTCAGTAACTCTTCTTGTTTATTCACTTGATGCTAGCCCCTGTTGCCAGCTGCACTCCTGTACTTTTCAAGGGACTATACTGTAAGATTAAAAATGTTTTCTTTATTTTCTGTTTGTTTTTAATGTATCATTTGTGTGAAAAGTATTATAAACCTGTGTTAGCTGAGTATCTAGGCTAACTTTGCTGCATTTTCAAACAAATTGCACTCTCAGAATGAAACTCTTCCATGTGTAGGGAACTTATAGTATTAGCAATCCAAATTCAAAAGTACATTAAAAGGACCATACACCATGATCAAGTGGGATTTATCCCAATGATTCAAATCTGTTTGAATATCTGCAAAACAGATGCACAAATGTAATGCACAACATTTACAAACAGAAGACTTATATAATAATCTCAATAGATGAACTTTTCACAAAATTCAACATCCATTTATGATAATAACTATCAGCAAAGTGGTTATAGAGGTAACATGAAAGTGAAAGTGAAAGTCACTCAGTTGTGTCCTATTTTTGTGATTCCCATAGATTTTACAGTCCATGGAATTCTCCAGGCCAGAATACTGGAATGGGTAGCCATTCCCTTCTCCAGGGGATATTCCCAACCCAGAGATTGAACCCAAGTCTCCCGCATTGCAGGAGGATTCTTTACCAGCTGAGCCACAGGGGAAGCATACCTCAACATAATTAATGCCACATATGGCAAGCTAACAGACAACATCATACCCAGTGGTGAAAAGCTGATAGCATTTTCTCTATGATCGGGAATAAAACAAGGTTGCCCATTCTAGCTACTTTTTCTCAACATAGTATTTGAAGGTCTCACAACAGCAATCAGACACGAAAAAAATAAAAGGAATCTAAACATCAATGGAAAAAGCAAAACTACCACTGTTTACAGATGACATGACACTAAACTTATTCTATAAAATCTTAAAGATGCCACCAAAATATTATTAGAACTAATAAATGAATTCAGCAATACTGTAGGACACAATTTAATATAGAGAAATTTTTTGTGTTTCTCTAGACAGTAAATTATCAGAAAGAGAAATTAAGAAAATGATCTCATTTATAATTGCACCAAAAGAATAAAATACCTAGGAATAAATCTATGCAAAGAGGATTTGTACTCAGAAAACTTTATAAGACACTGGTGAAAGAAGTTGAAGGTCATACAAACAAATGGATAGATACACTGTGCTCATGGATTGAAAATATTGATATTGTTAAAATGACCACACACTACTCAAGGCAATCTATAGATTCAATATAATTGCTATCAAAATGCCAAAGGCATTTTTTTTTCACAGAATGGCCACAAATAATGCAACATTTGTTTGGAAACACAAAAAACCCTTCATAACCAAAAATTATTGAGAAAGAAGAACAAAGATGAAGGTCTCACACTCCATGATTTCAAAACACACTACAAAGTTATAGTAATCAAAACAGTAAAGTATTGGCACAAAAACAGATACATAGATAAATGGAACCAAATAGAAAGCCCAGAAATAACCCCATACACCTATGATCAATTAATCTATGACAAATGAGGCAGGAATAAATAATAGAGAAAACACAAGTAGTGCTGGAAAAACTGCACAGCTACATATATCATATCCAACATTTTGTGACTCCTTGGACTATACAGTCCATGGAATTTTCCAGGCCAGAATACAAGAGTGAGTAGCCATTCCCCTTTCCAGAGGATCTTCACAACCCAGAGGTCTCCCACATTGCAGGTGGATTCTTTACCAGCTGAGCCACCAGAGAAGCCCATAAAAGAATCAGTTTGCTTTATAACACCATACATAAAAATGAACTCAAAACGGATTAAAGACTTAAATGTAAAAACGTGTTAGACCTGAAACTATAAAAATCCTAGAAGAAAACATAGACAGTATGCTCTTTGGCATCTGTCTTAGCAATATTTTTTTTTGCCTATGTCTCCTCAGATAAAGGCAACAAGAGCAAATATTTTAAAAAATGGGACCTAATCAAACTAAAAACCTTCCACACTGTGAAGGAAACTGTCAAGAAAATGAAAATGCAACCTACTTAATGGGAGAAGATGTTTGCGAAAGACATATCTGATTAGGGCGTAATATCCAAAATATACAAAGAATTCACACAACTCAACATAAAAAAACTAGTAAAAAATAGAGAAACTGAATGGACATTATTGAAAAAAAGACATACAGATGTACAACAGACACAGGAAAAATGCTCAGCATTAAAAATCAACATGGAAATGCAAATTAAAACCACAATGAGATATTGCTTCACATTTGATGGAGTTGCTATCATCAAAAAGACAACAAATACAAGGATTTGTATATGGAGAAAAGGGAACCCTCATGGACTGCTGGGATTGTAAATTGGTGGAGCTACATGGAAAATAGTTTGGAGTGTCCTCTGAAAGTTAAAAATAGAAATACCATATGATCTAGCAATTTTACTTCTGGGTATTAAAAAAAAAAAAAGGAAACCACTAATACCTAAAATTTTATCCATGTTCTTTTCAGCATTATTTACAATAGCCAAGATATGGAATCAATATATTCTTTGTTCATATTGCCTTTCCT
>SJYC01013794.1:0-24117 GCA_006408675.1 Madoqua kirkii | reverse complement strand
AGTTCACTGTGCACAATTTCGAGATTTTGAATATTCATTAAAAATGAGTTCCTTATTCTGAAGATTTCATTCAATTTTTAATGCCAGCACATTTTTTTTAAGTTGTTGTTGTTTTTTTTAATGGACCAGTTTTAAAGTCTTTACTGAATCTGTTACAATATAGCTTATGTTTTGGTTTTTTGGCCACAAGGCGTATGGGATCTTAGCTTCCCAAACAGGGATCTAACCCACACCCCTATACTGGCAGGGGAAGTCTTAAGCACTGGGCCACTGAGGAAATATCAACGCTAACACAACAGTGAGTTACTCAGCATGCATCAGGCTGGGTACGTGAAAGGGAATGAACGTGTTTTAAAACAGCCCCTCAGGCCACAGTCTGAAGATAAGAGCATCTTCCGGGCTATACCTGCATCCGCGTCCGTGGCCTGCACCCTGGTCAGGAGTGTGCCCGGCTCTGTGTTTTCAAACACGGTGATGGTGTAGGGGTCAGCAGAGAACTCGGGGGCATTATCATTCACATCCTCCAACGTGAGCACAATGCTAGCTTGGCAGAACCTTCCCCCTCCATCAGCGGCCTTGACGAGAAGATGGTAAGTTGCTTGCTCCTCGCGATCAAGGGGGGCTGATGTTTTCAGTTCCCCTAAAAACAAACAAATACCCAGGGGCTCACTTGAAACTGAAGATGTAACTGCTAGCAGACACCTTCTTCCTCTTACATTTATAAAATCTGAATAATGGCCTTCCTTTGAAGAATAATTTTGTGACAAGAGTCAATAACTGGGGGAGCCCTCTGAGTTGGAGGTTGTCAAACCCTGCTAGGGGCCAGCTCTAAGCCATAAAGATCTCCAGGCTGGGGTCTCTTGTATTATATACAACATCAAAAAGCAGAAGAGTTGTCAATTTACCAAGTTCAAGGTATTTTTTAATTGACTAAAAAATTAGATTCAAATGTCTGTAATTAATTTGGGGGCAAGCTTAATAGAAAACTGTTACTTGATCCCCAATTTTAACAAAATACAAATTCAAAGAGAAATACAATCCTACAGGTTTAAAGACAGGTAAAATATCATTAATCATTTTAATAAATATGCTGAATTATAAATTTATAGTCACAAGTTCAATAAAACAAACTATATGGAAGGTTGATAAAGCAGAAAGCTTGATATACTTTAGCTTCTGAGTTGTTTTCCTTTCTTAAAGGTGATATAAAAAACTTATAAATGTTAAATCCTTTATTCAAGTAGGTGATATTGCTGCTGTTAATTTTTTATCTCACCGTAAATTTTACACAGTTAATTGTTGCTTACCTTTCTAAAAGATGCCATTTTTGTAGTAAGAGAGTAAAATTTACAAGAACAAAATATAATTTCAAATTATCTGTGTGATCCAAAACCACCTGAATATGTGACTTTGTTGAAACAGAATCTGTTTTGCCCAAATTCCACCTTTACCTGTGTCTGGATTTAGTTTGAATTTTTCTGCACCTGGACCAAATAATGTGTAAGTAATTTCAGCGTTGGAACGGATATCTGCATCTGTTGCAGAGACCTGCATGATCAGCTTCCCAGGGAAGGCATCTTCTGGAATCATGTCGGAATATAAAGTCTACAAAGATTGTAAACAATACCGTTAACTTAGAACATTGAAAGTTAGGCATGACCGCCAAGGGAGCAACAGAAATCACTTAACTGGGTCACAGAACACATGCGAAATGAATAAAACTAAATCCATGGGGTCTGCAGACCTATTCTTACAAAGAGGAGTCAGGTCACAGTTAACAACCCCATATGTGGAACTACAGCTCTTCCTTGGTACCCACGTTGTCCTTGCGTTAAAGACTATGGGCTCTGCAGGGGCAGAAGCCACACCCTGCACCTCTGGGTTCCTTTAGCCTGTGCAAAAGCAAGGGCTCTAAATACAGGCTGCTGGAGCAGAAGAGAGCTGGGGATCAAGAACTCCGGGCCTAATATCGCCCCCTCCATAACCTCAACCCCAGAGGAAGGGAATCCCTTCAGGAAAATGTAACAGAGCATGTTTAGAGTTAACATACAACTGCAATCCTGTCCATAATTCACAGCATTTTTGAATGATGCTTTCAAGCTTTTTAAACATACCCCAAAAGTACTTCTGAAACTACTCCCACTCTGACTCCATCAACCCCATCTCGACTTAAACACTAAGAACTTACAACGTGGAAGACATCTGAACTACTCCACGTGCAGTAGCACCATGTGACTGTCCGACTGAAGGGCTTAGGAAAGAAATGTGAATCCATAATATGTGACCTTAAAGACAGGAGCAGCCTACCTTTTCACAAACGGGACTGTTGTCATTTGCATCGAGGACTTTGACTTCAACTATAGCTTTGGATGAGAAGGTCCCGTCAGTTGCTGTGATGGTCAGAAGGTAGTTGTCCCTTTCCTCTCTATCTAGAGGTTTCTTCACATAGACCTTCCATTCATTCTGTATATTTTCAATAGCAAACTGCCCCAAAGGATCCCCGCCTATGAAATCAAAGGAAGAAGACAAATTTGTTGACATTGAAAAAAAAAAAAAAAAGGAGTTAGTAGGAAAAACACATTGTACAAATGATGTATAATTTAAAAGTTAGTTTAAAAAAAAATTCCATTTACATTTATTAGCTTTCCCATTTACTAAGCTCCCCCAAGCCTCAACAAAACCAAAAAACAAAGCCAGCAGCACTAAAATGTGTATCTGAACACAGCCCTAAGCCAAACAGGATTTAAGACTATCAGTAACACTTTCGCCTACACTGCAACTGTATTTTTAAAACTGTAATATCTTTTTTATATACTACGTATAAAGTTTGACAGAATGAATCATAAAAATCAAAATCTGACTAATGAAACAAGGACTAGCCTTGCTCGGGCAAAGAACTTGAAATACAGCTTATGAGATTGTTACTTTATACTTATTTTAAATATACTACAATCGAATCTTTAACTCTCAACTGCCATAAAAGAATGGATCTCAGAATCCATGCTTCTGATACCACTTGATTTGAAATTAAACCGTGTATATGTGTTACCTGTTATGTAGTATGTAACTTGTCTGTTGATCTCCTCGGAATCAGCGTCTGTGGTGCTCACGATGGCAATCACGCCCCCAGGAGGGTCGTCTTCACTCACGGTCCCTTTGTAGATCTCGGCCGTGAACCGAGGGGGGCTGTCGTTGACATCAGTGACCGTAACATCCACAATGGCTGTGGAGGAGAGCTGAACCTTCTCACCGTGATCTGACGCAACCACCTTGATCTGGTAGCTGTCTCTCTTTTCGTGGTCCAGTTCCCTCAGCGTGGTGATCCAGCCCGTTTCCAGGTTAATGGCAAAGGATTCGATGATGTCCACACTTTGCGACTGATCTAGAGTATACATGACCTGGCCGTTGCTTCCTGAATCCAGGTCAGATGCCCTGATCTGAATGACTCTGCTCCCTGCCGGCAGGTTTTCAACGATGAAGGCCTCGTATGGACTAGACTCCAAGACAGGGCTGTTATCGTTGGCGTCCTTCACCTGGATGCTAACGTCGACAGAAGCCACCAGCTCGTAGTCGCCATGAGTGCACCGGGCAAGCACGGAAAACTGGAACCACTTCGTGGTCTCGTGGTCAAGACTCTTCTCCAGTTTCAGCTTCCCGCTCTGCCTGTCGATCACAAAGAACTCATCTCTGTTGCTCTCGGGGGTATTCCCTTTAACCAGGCTGTAAAGGACAGTCCCACTGTGTTCTGCTCGAATGAGGTCTATTTCGTTCCGATGGGCACGTCTTCAGAAACTGTATAGGTGTAAAATGGCTCTGAAAACCTGGGAAGCCGCATTTCTGGTGGGAGCACTTTAACATAGACGGGAACAACCGATTCCCTTTGTGGGGACCCGTTGTCCACAGCTCTGACAAAGAAAGTGAAGACCTCGTTCTCCAAGCCAATTAAACTTTCCTTTGTAGTAATTATGCCAGACGCTCTGTTGATTTCCAGATTCTCTTTAACACTTTCAGAATCTGCCTCAATGGCATAGGTGATGTCGGCGTTGGAGCCCTCGTCGGCGTCACTGGCGAGGACTTTGATGACTGACGTCCCTTTGGGAGCGTTGGACCCGATGTTCACCTCAAACTTGGTTGCTCGAAACTGCGGGGCATTGTCATTGTCGTCTGTGAGGATGACGTTAATGGTGCAGAAGGCAACCTTGCCTCCAGCATCCTTGGCCATGAAACGAATGGGGATTACTTTCTCTGCTGGGGTTTCTCGATCAAGCTTTTCTAAAGTAAAGATCTGCCCCCTCTCGTTTGTGTAAAACCGGTCTTTGGCAAAGTCGTTGACGATGTGGTAGGTAACATGACCATAAATACCCGAATCCCTATCGGCTGCTTTGACCTCGGTCACCAGAGTGTGCAGGGGAGCATTTTCAGCGAGCTCCACTTCATACTCGTTCTGAAGAAACACAGGACTGTGCAAATTGCCTCCAATCACAGTCACATGAACCTGAGCAGAACTCCTAAAAACTCCATCCGATGCGGACACTTGGAGGGTGTAAGATGGCCTCAAGGCGTGCCGGCGCAGGTTTGAGAGTGTGATGATCCCTGTCTTGCCGTTGATGACAAAATTCTTATGGTCATTGCCAGACAGGATGGAATATTCCAACTTGTCTGTGTCTGAACTGTCTGCATCATAGGCCCTTACACAGGTCACAAAATGCCCATGGGCAGCGTGCTCACTAATTCTGGCTTCATAAAGCTGCTGCTCGAACAGGGGAGGGTGATCGTTGAGGTCGGTGACTCCACTGTGACAACCACATCGCTGCTCAGAGGGGGCATGCCGCCATCAACAGCCCTCACGGAAATCTGGTGCTGCCGGAACTGCTCATAGTCCAGAGTCCTGACCAGCGAGATGAGGCCAGTGCCGCTGTCTATGTGAAAATGATCATGGCTCTTGCTGTGATTCCCCACCATGTGGTAGGAAATCGCTCTGTTTGGTTCCGAGTCGGCATCTGTTGCTCTGACTTGAACCACAGACGTCCCAATTACAGATGCCTCGGACAGGGTGGCGGCATACGACTGCTGGGCAAACACAGGAGGGTTGTCGTTGATGTCCTCCACGATGATGTCCACAAAGACCTCGGCATGTGCGCCGGTCAAGGAGTCCGTGGCGCGGATGCTCAGCTTATATGCCGGGTGAGACTCGAAGTCCAGGGGCGCCACGACACTGATAACTCCGGTGTTGAAGTTAACAGTGAACTGGCTGAAAGGATCACCCTCGGTGATGCTGTAGTGCACTTTCAGGCCCTCCGGACTGTTGGCCTGCACGTGGACAACGGGGCTGTGTATCTGTGCGCTCTCTGGGATCTCGGCACTGTAGAAAGGCTTTTCGAACACGGGCATGGCTTTGTTCATCACGGTGATGGGGACGATGACCTCGGCGGATAAAGCTGGATCTCCTCCATCTCTGGCGACCACTGTGACGAGGTACTCTTTATTCAAGGTGTCGGGTTCAAACGGCTTTTTCAGTGAGATCTCCCCAGAGGATCCAATCTGGAAGTGTTCGTGGCGCTCCTTGAGGGAGTAATGAACCTCCCCGTTTTGGCCGCTGTCCCTGTCGACGGCAGTCACGTGGCGGATAACCTGGCCCACGGCGGCATCCACTTTCACCAGGGCATAGTAAGGGAGGTTGACAAACACCGGGGCATTATCGTTCTGGTCCTCGATAACGACCTTCACGATGACGTGGGCCACGGCCGGAGGCTTCCGCTCCCGCGTGACTTCCACCACCACGTCAAAGGCCCCCTGCTGCTCGCGATCAAAGGTATGCCGGTGGTCGACAGAACTCCAGACGTGCGGCTGATTCTGAACCTGGGGTCTGGGTTGAGGATGTGGTAAAACAGGGGCTCGTTGATTGGATTCCCAAGGGCAGTTATGACAGCTAGTGTTCTGGCTTCAGTGGAATTCTCTTTCACTACGGCAGAGTAGAAATCCTGAGTAAATTTCAGCTGGCTCTCCTTACTTTCTTTCACGTTAATTTTGACGGCTGTGAAGCTTGCAAACCTGCCATCGGACGCTCTGACAGTCAGCTCGTAGCGGCTCCTCAGCTGAGTCGTGTTCTGTACAGTTATGGTTCCAGTCTTGCGGTCCATCAAGAACTTCTCCCCAATGTTGCCTTCGGTGATGGAGTACATTAACTGTGAGAACGCACTTGAATCGGCATCAGTGGCATTCACTGTGATGACTCTGACTCCTCTGTAGGTTGGCAGCAAAAGAGATGCTTCGTATAATGATGCGGAGAACACAGGAGGGCAGTCATTAATGTCAATGACGTGTATAGTCACATTGGCTGCATATTCAGCAAATAAACGTGGTGTTCCCATGTCATGAACTTGAACAGTAAAGTGAAATGTGCTTGCTTCTTCATAGTCCAAACTTAGGACAGTATGAATAGCACCCGTGCTAGAATCAATGGTAAAGTATTTGTGTACAGATGGTTCAACGATGTGATAAACAAGAAAGGCATTTGATTCTTTATCGGCATCAGTGGCTCGAATGACTAATGGGACATTCCTGTCTGTGAGGACCACGCTGTTAATCGAAGCTGATTCACTAATGAGCCCTGTATACTCTGCTTGCATAAAAACTGGCAAGTTGTCATTTTCATCCAGCAAGTGCACCAAAACGGTTGCATTTGTAGACAAACCAGCCATGTTAGTTCCTTGTATTGTCAATGTATAGATGGGCAAGGTTTCAAAATCCAAAGCTTTCTGAGTGATGATACTTCCAGAGTGTGGATTAATATCAAAGGCATCAGCTACATTTCCATCCTTTATTTCATATACACTGATGACTGGCTGTGGGCTGTAACCACTCCGACGAAACTCCCAACACCAACAGCTTCACTAATTTCAACAGAATATTCTTTTGACGTAAACTTGGGAGAGGCGTTGTCAGCAATGGTCACAAAGACCCGCACAGAAGTGATTTCACTCATTGGTGGGTCGCCTTTATCTGTAGCTTTCACCATTAAGTCATATGCCACCTGGTTACTTCGATCTAATTCTCTGGCAGTTTTTATGGAGCCCAAGATGGGGTCGATCGTAAAAGAATTTCCAATGTTTCCTGGGAGGAGACAGAGAGAGGCATGTTGAGAGAAAAATACAAGGACCGACCAACATTCGAAGGGAACTGGCTTCATTCAACTTGTCTCATTTCTCAATGCGTTTCATTTTTATCCACCGAAACTAAGGCAAACTTTTCCAAGTTTTGCCTATAAATTATCAAAAACAAAAACAAACAAACAAAAAAATCAGAATCTATATCACTCTGCAACTAAAGCTAAAACTCTCTCTGGTTGAGCCAGGAATGTGTTGTGGGAAAAGCTGATTCTTCTTCATAAAGCAGTGAAGTTAATCATTTCCGAGATTCCCTCAAACCCCCTTTGGAATGTATTCATTGCTTGCAAATTCTCCAGAATCTTATATGAAAGGGAAGACTTCAATTAAATTCAACAAACTTCAATAGAGTTAGTCCTCATTTTAAGCATTTGGGAGCTGAGGGAAAAGCCTGTATGTAATCTGTCCCACTTTCCAGGTTTTGAAGATTTCAATAATATTCCCTCAGTTTTTTTCAGGTCAATTTAATTTCTAGGTGAGTATTTCTCAACCCGGAGGCGATTTCACCCAGAGGGACATTCAGTCGTGTTTGGACATATTTGAGGTAACCACCACTTATGGAGAGAGGGTGCTCCTACCATCCAACGGGTAGAGACCAGGGATGCTGCTAAATACCCTACAACACAGGACAGCCTCACAGCAAAGCATTTTTTGATCCCAAAATGTCAATAATGCTAAAACTGAAAATCTTAGATAGTTTTACTTGCTTTCTTTAGACTTTTTACAGTTATATTATCTACAACAGCCACACGTACAACTGCACGATATTCCGTGGTTTTGCATCACTGACTGAAACCTCTCTGAGGAAGCCAGTTTACTCCGGTTACACAGTCTACTATCTTTTTGGGTAGATCATGGCAGTGAGAGGGTTCTCAGATTTGATTCATCCACAAACCCTTCGTCCCTTTCCTGTTTAAGAATCCAGAGTCATAGAATTGAACTTATTTTCCCCAAATGAATTCCTATACTGATGCAAAACAAGGTTGACTTGCCACTTAACTGCACTCTCAAACTCTTGCTTTCCTCTCGGTCTGCTATCAAGTGTGGCCCCTTCACGGAGCAGAAATACCCGAGTGACTTGCCAACCAGGGGCTCCCAAGGCAGCACTCCCCTCCCCACATCATTACTAGTAAACACTTCCTCAATGGCCTTCATTTCCTTCCTTTAATACATTTTCCAAAAATCCGTGATAGTTTTTCCTGAAGCCAGACCCAATCTGGTTTTCATTAAGTCTGCCTGGCTCTGCATCCAGGCCCCGAGGCCGTGTCCTGACCTGCAGCAGGACCAAGCCCGGAACGACTCCAGGCCCCGAGGCGCCGAGCTAAAGCCTGGCCTTCGAACGGGGTCACATTGCCTCTGCCAGGCCTCGCAGACACTAATTTCCGGCCTGTCTTTATTTACGAGAGCCAGTGGCCCCGGATCCTCTCTCACTGTGTTTGAGGCACTCATCGGAATTTCGAGGCCCTTTCTCAGCTACCTGTACATCTTCCTGTGTTCACAGCTGTGGCTGGGTGGTTGCCTGGCCCGAAACAGGGGACCGTGAAAACCTTGGACAACCGTCTGCATCCCCGCCCTTTACTCTCCTGAGTCTGTACTGATTAAGCAGCTGACCAACCATATTTTATATTCATCTATCTATATGCATTTCTCTTGGAGAAGGCAATGGCACCCCACTCCAGCACTTTTGCCTGGAAAATCCCATGGACAGAGGAGCCTGGTAGGCTGCAGTCCATGTGGTCGCTAAGAGTCAGGCACAACTGAGTGACTTCACTTTCACTTTTCACTTTCATGCATTGGAGAAGGAAATGGCAACCCACTCCAGTGTTCTTGCCTGGAGAATCCCAGGGACGGTGGAGCCTGGTGGGCTGCCGTCTATGGGGTCGCACAGTCGGACACAACTGAAGAGACTTAGCAGCAGCAGCAGCATATGCATTTCTCTTATTTTGTACAGTGAAAGCTTCAAATACACAAGGCCTTACTTGGAGGAATGAATGCATTCTATTTGCACCAAGAGGCTCCTCAATCAGGTAAACACATCCTCAGTGGGTTTGGGGGGTGTCCTCTCCTGGAAAAGCCTTCCCCTCAGCTATTTTCACTGCCTCTCCATGCACCCGTTCATTCGTTCACTCTCTCAGGCTCTACCCAAATCTCCTTCTTGGAGAACACGATGGTGAGGCGTCCCTGACTGTCCCACTCATCACGGCTGGTCTCTCCCGTTACCCTGGCCTTTTTCTACAGCATGTTGCACTGCCACTTTGTTCTTATCTGTTCTCCCCCTGGAATGCCGGCTCCACTTCAGCAGGGCTTATTTTATTCGTTGTTTTATCACCTCTGCCTAGAAGAATACCTGATACTTAGGAGACACTCCACAAATATTTGTTGAATGAAACAACTTTTAGACATGTATGAAAAAAAAAAAAAAACTAATTAATTACCAAACAGGTTGATCGGCAGGTTAGAAAAAATTAATACATTCATTAAATACTATATTTCTATTTAGGGTTTCCCAGGTGGTACAGTGGTAAAGAATCTGCCTGCCAGTGCAAGAGATACAGGAGACTTGGGCTCGACCCTGGGTGGGGAAGATTCCCTGGAGGAGGGCATGGCAACCCACTCCAGTATTCTTGCCTAGAAAATCCCATGGACAGAGGAGCCTGGTGGGCTGCAGCCCATGGGGTTGCAAAGAGTCAGACATAACTGAGTGACTGAACATGCATATATATCTATTTGGTTTTCTTTTCCTCACTGATACTATACTTCAATCACTGCCAACAATCATTTATTACAGGCAGCACCTCATTTAAAAGAACTAACAAAAGGAATGTGTAAGGGCTAACTAGAAATCTGTGATAAAAATTTTCATCAGCAATGTGAAATTCAGAAACACTCTTTACTATGTGTAGTATTTTTACTTTGATAAAGACAGCTCTGAGCTTGTCAATGATAACAAGAAGGTTAAACAGGAACACAGCTGGTTAGTTAATATATGGATCCTACCCATCCATACACATACTACAGCAGAAACCATCAGATTTGCAGATGGGAAAGTAATGTCATGTTTACGTGGAAAAAGCCCCGAGCGCTGCTGAGTGGCTAAAATGCGTCTGAGTAATAGCCACATTCACCCAATACTGAAACACACAGATGGCATTTGTGAACAAATTAACAGGGCAGTGAGCAAAGTCTGTACTAGGGTGGGGCCTTGGTCATTCACATCAGGAGAGATTATCGCTGATTTCTGAAGTCTTAATTTGCTCCTTCTGATGAACAAGGCAGTTATCCAGACAAACATGCAGATGTGTGTGTGTCAGCTGTGACTGTATCATATATACCTGGCCCCCAAAAGGCAAGTCAGAGAGCTGTGCTAGGACCTGCCTCTGCCCATGGAGGACATGCCGTGGGTGCCCACTGCCTGACGGTACAGCAAGCTCTGTAAAGTTGCAACTGCAATGACGCGTAACCTAAGTTTGGGGAAGAAAACCAATTCTAGTCAATACATATTTTTACTGAATGTCTTCTATTTCCAGACACTACAACAGTTTTGAAGACACAATCATCTACTTAAAAAAAATAAATAAAATACGATAGCTCAGAGTATAGCACAGATGTATCTCTAAACACATAACTGTTTCTGAAAATATTCTTCAGTGACTTCCTTTTCCCCTAAAGACTTACCATCAGACCAAACTTTTTGCTCAATAAATTGCTGCTAATTAAACCAGCAATGTTATGGCCAGAATTTATAGCTACTCTTCTGAGCTTTATTAAATGACACAAGTCAGGAGCAGGTGAGTATGAGTACACTGTTGAACGAAGGCTGTGTGACCATTTTATAGTTCCTTCTAGTCAACAAATTTACAGACACATAATTCCATCACATTTTAGTGGCAGGCATTTCCTAAAAATCAAGTGCAATAGTATGATTTTTACATTACCAAATCTATGAAATTATCTTCTTTTAAGTCCAAATTTTATATCTATTTAGGCCCCTTGTATTATCTGGTTTTTGAGTGGAGACACAGTTCCATTCCTGGGATACCAGATTACTAATCCCATCAGTCATTACAGGCATTTAAAGAATTCTCATGCCTTCAGTCAGGCACCGACAATCATATTTTAAACACCCAGTTGTTGAAAATTATGTGAAAGCTAAGGGAAAGTTTAGCATTTTCTCCTACACAAACCCAGCAAGTTTGTCTACGAGAAAATTATTTTATTGAAGTGCTCAGGCATGCACAAATGGAATGCACTGCTTTTTTTAATGGTTAAGCTTCTGAACCAGTGGAAAATCATCTTTATTCAAGTCACTAACTACACTACAATACATTTCAACACTGCAACCTCAGGCAGTATATGAGGTTTCCTTTGAAAGAAATGGCCTAAATTTGGTCATTTTCAGGGAAAATATGAAACTTCAAATATATTAAGAAATAAAAATCGTTTAACCACATAAAATACAGTAATTAAGCACTGTTTTTTAAAAAGTGCTCTCCATTTGCTCAGCTTTGGATTATGTGATCTATAGTTAGTTATACCTCTATCGATTCTAATGCCTAAATATATATATAATTCCTAAAAATGCAGAGGTATGGACTTATTTTTTTAAAAAATCAAATTAACGGGATGATCTCAGTATTCTACATTCACTATAGGGAAAGAATGGAAGAGAATATGAGCTTTGTACTAACAATGGCACAGAGAGATGGGAAATTGGAAGCTGCTTTCTCCATATTTAAGCGCGCTAATATTAATACTAATACTCATAGTATTTGGCATGAGTCGGGCAAGTCCCGGAGCACGGAAACTTCTGAGTGGATAAATCACACACTCTAAAGCAGACCCCGGCTTCATCGGGGCAGAACTCATTCGCAAGAACACGCATCTGTGGACTGATGGTAGCCCCTCCCTGCCAAGCACAAGCGTGAATGCTCCTAGCAGGGGACCTGGCACATAAAATAACAGTCCAGATGAAGACACGGAGGACTGGAGAGCAGCCGCGAAGCACAGATCAGCACGCCACTCTGCCGCCGCCACCGCTGCTGCTCCAAGGGATCGGCAGCAGGCCTCTGGCGCCGTGCCGGGTGCTCAGTCCCATCAGTCGTGATCGACTCCTTGCGACCCCAGGCTCCCATGTCCATGGGCTTCTCCAGGCAACAATACTAGAGCGGGCCGCCATTCACACCTGGAGCTGTCCAGGCCCACAGTTCCAGCTGGACTTCCCAGCCCTGCTGTCTCCTGCCCGACTCCAGCAGGGCCCCAGCCTTGTCAACATTTCTTCAAGTCCTTGTCCCAACCCAGGGACCTACTCAACCACCCTCTTCCACCAGTGAAAGGCACCTGTGAAAGATGCATGGGCGTGACAGTGGCAGAAAAGCAAAACCTGGAAGGGGTGGGAGCTGCATGGCACCCTTCATCGGACGTGACCCAGTGAGAACTGCATGAGTCGGCACTTCCGTCCTGGGGCTTCCTGCTCTGCCCCAGAGAATATACTATCTGACTAAATGAAAAACGGTAAATCACTGGGCCAGCCTTATTCTAAGAGTATCTGTGGAGGAACGTGACTGTGTAGTTGAAATCACTTTGGAAATCTTGAATTGGTCAAATAAAGTTTTCTTCACTGCAGGACTTCTCAGAGCCTTGAATTATGCTAACATTATGAAATCTTTGAGAACATCACCCAAACGTAGTTAGGACTCTCTATCTTTGCTTTCTAATGAGTTAAAAGTTCAGTTTTTTCCTCTTTCTCCTATCAGTTATAAGCAGTTTTCATAGTGATACACAGAAATCTTTCAATATCTAGAAGCAATTTTAGAAGAAATATCTAACAAGTGCAAAGTTGTAAACCTACACAGTGCTCCAAAAATACCTGATTCGATGGAGTACCGTACTTCAGCATTTTTCCCTTTGTCCTTGTCCAGAGCTGTAACCTGCAACACAACTGAGCCAACAGCTGCTGACTCATACACCCGCCCTTCGTAGGAGGAGCTTGTGAACCAGGGTGCGTGGTCATTGGTGTCGCTGACGTTAACAACAATCCTTGCAAAGTTGCGCTTCACAGGGACATCTTGATCTCGTACCTAAAAGAATCAGCGTATTATCAATCCCGTTAAGGTTAAAAAATCACTCTCAATCACATGGAGCCCTCCAGGAACCAAATGGTAGCAGAAAAATGAACAGAAAGCCCTACCATGACTGTGAGAATATGCTGGTGAATGGCTTCATGATCAAGCTTTTCTGACGTATAGAGAGCGCCGGTTGCAGGATCAAGACGAAATTTCTTGAGACTCAGTGGATCGATACTGCTCTGCAGAGTGTAGATCAGTTTGTTTTTTTCGTCTTTATCCACAGCACTGATTTGCAGGATTTCTGTTTCCGGCACTGTGTCTTCAGGAATAACAACTTCGTATTTTGATGTAGAAAATTGAGGACGATGGTCATTTGTGTCTATCACTTTGATGAATACCTGCAATGACAAAATGACTCACATAACAATATTCCTAATTACAATGTTTCAGTGTTAAAAAAATCAGGAAAAATTAGATGCACATTGACAAAAAACAGATTTTGAGCAAAACAGAATTCAAACATGAGAAATAAAGGCAACCAAAATCTGGAATAAAAAACGTTTTAAATTTTTCATTGACATATTACCTGTATTAATATGAGTAAGATAATAAAGACCTTTCTAAATTACTGAGACTAATTTTTGAGAGAAAAATGTAACACACATTTCTGAAATGCATACTTACTTTCTCTTAGGTCTCCAGAGAAGAGATATTTCTAGATTACTCATGGAAAGATAAAAAATTTACCAAGTTTCATAGATTGATTTCCTGTATCAGATTTGCACCTGTAACTATTAAGCTACTGAGGTGAGGATGCTACTTAAAGGTCACAATATCTGAGGTTCTTGCTCTAATCTTTGAGACTCCAAATCTCTACCCATAAGATGTAGTGAATAAGAAGGAAAATTAGGAATGTGCCTTATATTTTTGTGATCACAAACTACACATAGATAGTACAGACATTTCTCACTTAAAAGCAATGTTAAGTACATTGGAGAGAGTTCTCTTAAGTATGCCAGCACAGGATGAAAATCTTAAAGGAAAAAAGAACACATGTGTATAAAGTGAGTCCCAAGCTAAATTAAAATAAAAATTTTACTGTGACAGTAAGAAGATTAATTTTTAGATTGAAAAGACACATGTGGATAAGGGATAGTAGAAATCACTGTGATTACAAAAGGTGGTTCAGTTATCAACAAGAAACCAGAGCTTCACTAGCTCACATGGAATAAAGCTCAGTAGCTGAATGGCACATGAAGCCCAAGTCCCTGGACCACATGAGGGTGTTTAACCACTCTGGGGTTAACAGAGGTTAGCCAGTATGTGGACCAGAGCCCTTTTCATGAAATGATACTACCATTCTGTTCTAAGAATAGCAAAACCTCAGTGGTGAATCTATAACATTAAACTATGTGAATACTAAATGCATCCATCCAAACCCCAGAAAGGTTTTATGTAAAAGCTATGTATGTAAACATTTCAAACAAAAGATACCTCACTTTGAAAGGTCAATGATGATCCAAAAGTCATGGCTATAAAGATAATTTCTATAAATTAAATCATTATATATTCACTTCCAGTATACATTAAAAGACCCTGATGCTGGGAAAGACTGAGGGCAGGAGAAGAAAGGGACAAAAGAGGACGAGATGGTTGGATGGTATCACCAACTCAATGGACATGAGCTTGAGCAAACTCCAGGAGATAGTGAAAGACAGGGAAGCCTGGCGTACTGCAGTCCATGGGGTTATAAAGAGTTGGACATGACTGAGCGACTAAACAAGTGAACAACAAATACATTAAAATGTATTTTTCTCACCAAGTGCTGGGCAGAAATAGTTTAATCCTTCTTCAGGATCACCTGATCCCACCTAAACAAGGACAGCTGGAGTAAGAACAATTCTTATTGATAAAGCAATTCAACTGACAGATTTTCTGGGCATGTGCACGCTCAGCACTTGGTTTACGGAGGGTGTAAAGGAATTGTGGATGTCCCTGCCTGCTGAAGCTTTCAACCTCACTGGGCAGTGCCTTGCACACATAGGTTGACTATATTACCAAGGAGGTTTTCAGGAGTCCAAAGATGGTCTGGGCCATCCAGGAAGCTTTCAAGTAGGAGACAGACTCTGCTTGCACGGCTTTTCAATTGGCAGATGAAATACACCAGAGTTGAAGGAAAAGCTTGGGCAAAGACATGAAGGCAAGGAAGAAATGAACATCCTGTCTCTAAGAGACTGCAGAGGAGGGCCTGGACCAGGGTTGACCAGTACAGGAGCAGGGAGAAGGAGGGGTCCAGGAGCAGACCTGTCTCCCAGCAGAGGCTGAGAACCGCATAGCCTGTGTGCTCTGAACTGCCTGACGGGGAAAATTCACCATCCTTCCAGTCAGGCCAACAGTGTGGCAGCAGGCAGGGCAGGCTGAATCGCTGGGACAGAGGATGGAGGCAGGAAGGTGACTCAGTGCCAAGAGGGGTCACAAGAGCCCAACCCAGTGCTCATGGGCAAGAGGAAACTCGCAGGGAGCACTCACAGGGGACAGGCCTGAGAGCCTGGAGAGGGGACACTGGAGTATTATCTCGCTTCGCCCTCAGAGGAGCTCTGTGAGGAGGGAGTCACTGTGCCCGTTTCCCACAGAGGGTCCCTGCCCACATACAGGTGTTAGGAGGCAGGGCCCCTGTTCAACCCAAACGGCCTGCCCCAGGGTATGCAATGACGATGCTCCAGAGACACCGCAAGAAAACATGAAACTGAGGCTGTTTCCAAAAAAAGAAAAAAAAACACACAACTGTAAATTGGATTTGGCAAGTTACCTTGAGATATCAGATAAAGCAAAGTGCCTGATTTAATACCAGTCAGCATCCTCAACTGAAAACAGCAGGACGGGAAGGCAAGGATGGCAGCTGTTCCAACGGGGCACCGGCCGCTAGGTCACGACCCTCCACCGCCCGCCTCTGCAAGGATGAGCCCCGCGTAACCACAGCAATGCTCTCCGATCCATGGACCTGCCGCCTGCCGCTCCTGACCTTGATGCAACAAAACCTGTTCTGTTGGATCCCGAGTTTCACCGGCAAACAGGAATCTCCCCGCTGTGCCTTGTCAGCCTGGCTCTGATCTCTGTGTTATTCTTCAGCTGGTGCTTGCCTCTCTGCTCCCACTCAGATTCCTATCTTCCTATTCTCAGCCCTAGACTGGGAATCAAAACCTCATTACTGATTGTTCCCTTACCGCCCACACCTGGGCAGGTCAGCCTGGGCCCTGGAACTGCTCTCTGATACTCTGATCAGCTCCCCCGCCAGCAATTCACGATGATATTATCAAGATCCTCCGCAGATGACTCAGACTAAGTTACACAAGTATGCCTGAAGCACTGAAGTGGAAGAATTTCTGTGTCCCTGAGAAAAGAAGACTAGAATATATTTACTGGACTTTATGGGAATTTTAGTCACTGTATTTCATACGAAGCTCCTAACTACAGCAAGGAAAGCCACAATTACCAGGAGTTACGTGGTAAGCGGTAAATACTACCTGTAGATATGCCATCTTTAGGAATGAAAACGCTTGGCACCCAGGGTCATTTCTATGCTTTTAAGTTTCTTTTGCTAGACTTCTGGTTAATCAATTACTTGAACTGATCTCCATACAGTTACACTTTTTAACCTTTCAAAATTCTCCTGCTAAATTCATTACAACTTTTGATGCTTTTACTCTCATTTTCACGCTCTAGAGTCTAGCTTTTACAATGAGAACAGTTACCGACAAGATTGAATTAATACTGTGTTGGCAATTTTACATGACAATTTCAAAATGACCCCAAAGCACGACTCATATATCAATTCTAAATACACTAAAAATCACAAGCATTTGGAGAAAGAAATAAGGTCATTTCACAACTGACTTTAAATTATCTATTCATTTATTAATTGAAAAGATGTCACAGACCATAATTTTTATTCCTCAATACAACTAAATGATTTAGCAGATGATCTGTCTTAAGATTTAAAATACTATAATCTAAAGACAGGAAATTGGAATTCATAAGCATTTTATCTTCTAATTTCTTCCTTTTACCTTTCAGACACAGCAAATCATACACAAGCCTTTAGCTTCTACCATTCTAATGTAAACTCAAAGAGGACAAGACTTTGTGCCCTGCTACCCAGCTTTTGGAACAATACCTGGCACATTGCAAGTATTTAACAAGTTCTACAACCGGCCCTCACCATGAATCAAAGAGAACTGATATGAAAGAAGAGAATTTAAATGTAATTTATAGGCTCTGACATTTAAATTGGAAACTCAATAATTTGACCATGTCTTAATCATCAGACAGGAACAAATAAAGATGTTATGAGGAATTATTAGAACAGTTTAATCAGTTATTTTACACAACCAAAGGTAGCCAAGGGGAAAAAAACAACCCAAAAAGGTATTTTAAAAGATAATAACTTTAACCAGTTTTAATGCAAATGACTTGGAACAAGTCGTTCTCAACAGTGATATACTTCATACTAACACAATTCAAAATGAGTATTAAAAGATTTTGATGGCAGAACAATCTGTGGGGCTTTAAGTCTACTTTCAAATTTTTTAAAACTGGCTAATTGCACTCAAAACCTAAATCAGGGTTTATGGTGAATTTTCATTCCGTAAATAAAAATCTTCAGTGTGTACATGTATATAAACTGTATCAACACAGTAACTTCTGATGTGGGACTCTCAGAGGGCAGAATCAACTGTCCCCATTGCCCGTGGACCCCTAGACCAGAATTCTGGGCCATCAGCCATTCACCCACCTGCGTCAGTATAGTGGTGGTTCCATCTGTAGCCTCAACTGTGAGGTTATAGTTTGATTTCTGTTCTGCATCAAGAGGCTTGGCAATAATGATGGTTCCAGTGCCCCTATCCACATCAAAGTGACTGCGTAGTTGCCACCTAGTTTAAGTTAGGACAAAGAAAAGTAAAAACAGGTCACAGGAGAAAATCTACCATTTATTTTGTGGCTTTCTAATTTTTAATGGCAGTTTAAAAAAAAAAAGAAGAAAGAAAAAATTCTGATATCGTGATCAAAGTGATTCCAAGCTTTTATTTTGAAAGACCAGAAAACAAGGACCAACTGGAAAGACAACATTTGCTTACTGAAAAAAAAAGAAAAAAAAGAAAAAAAAAGGCTGATCCATGACTGTTGAGGAAGCTACTGAGAAGCAGCAAGAACTGAAAACAACAAAAACATTTCTAATTCTACCAACCAATTGCTGAATTACATTCAGTTTGTTTCTTCAAGGGTTCTGAACACCTCTTTATACCTCAGTAGCTACATATCACATCATTTAGTAACCAAAGGTGGCCCCTTAAAATTTTACTTAAAAATTTTTTTACTTAAAAAAATTGTGACAATTAGAACATACAGATCTAATAAAGTAACTATTAAAAAAAAACCAAATGTTAACTTTGAAAAAAATAGTAGTTAATATCAGTTAGTCCTGACTCTACACTACTGGAAAATTTTTCCCATTGCTATGGAACACAAAGCTTAATGAAGCAAAGTTTTCTATAATATTAATGTTACCCAAATGCATTCCCCACCATATTCCAGATAAAACTCTCTTTTCAAAGCTACTAAACTTGAGATACTTATACCAGTGAAATGAGATGGCATGAAAATAAAGTCTAAATATCATGATGAAGTTCTATTACTAAATCCAACCAGAAAGCAAACCAGCACATGCACAAAACAGAGTGTTCAGTTAAATCTAAAAATCCAAGGATCTACGGATGCATGGAAAGTCAGTATGTCTGCAACTGGGATGGATGAGAATGGACCCGCTATGAAAAGAAAAAGCAATGAAAGATGGTCACTGGAGAGAATAAAGTGTGAAAAATGGCTGTTTTTCTTTAGATCTCATAATCTGAGGCAAATTATGTGATCTCAGCAGATACCTCCTGCTGTACAGTTCAGGTCACAAGTCATCGGAAAGATGTAAAACACTTCTCTAGCAAGTGTGTCTCCTGGCACAGCCCGAAAGAAGCAAGCATGGAAGGCAAGCACAGAAGAAGGAGAGCGATCAGTCACAGCGTTCCCAAGGCAGTCGGCTTACACGGAGGCGGGGCAGGAGGCCGGTGGAGGGAGATGGGTGTGGAGGGGGATGGGCATGGGGGGGTGAGGGGGTGTGAGATGCTGCTTGGGGGCAGCCTGCTCATCCGGAAATGCGACAGGAATTAAGGCAAAGCAAGCAAACTGCTCTCATTGCAGTTGACTGTGAAGAGTCCTTTTTGTTCACTGAAAACTAAACTGTAATGGTTTCATAGGTGTTGATAAGATCAACAATTTCATTCAAAGACCAAAGTTGGGAAAACAGCCCAGCTATCTAGAGAGAAAGTTTAAGGGATACAGACTGAACCCTGTGTCCCAGAAGCTTCAACCCGCTAAGACAGCAGCGTGGGCAGGAGGGCTCGGGGATGAAGAGGGAAAAGGGATACTGGGTTCCAGCTGGAAACGACCTGAATATACTTCTGATTTTAATTATCCTTGTAATCAAAATAGTGTAGACATAAGAATTAAAATACTAAGATATCAAAGTCTAATGTAAAATTGTGTTCAGGATGTTGTATGACATTCTATGTCTAGCTAAATTAAATGACAGGAGAAAAAAAAAAAAAGAATTGGCTGAAGCATATAATTTTTTTAGCCTGATTTAATCTAGTGATCCTCCAGGTGGTACAGTGGTAAAGAATCCACCTGCAATGAGGGAGACATGGGTTTGATCCCTGGGTTTGGAAGATCCCCTAGAGAAAGGAACGGCTACCCACCCCAGTATTCTTGCCTGGGAAATCTCTGGACAGAGGAGCCTGATGCGCTACAGTCCATGGGACTGCAAAGAGCTGGACACAACTAAACAACAACAATCTAGTGAAGCCTGCTTCCTACCGAAAATGAGGTAAATCAAACTCAAAAAGTCCTAGTTGACACTACCGCTTACAAATTATTAAAAATACTGACATGTGACAGTCACACAGGCAGTTATTTTAAACATTCAAATTACATTCATTAAAAATAGTTACATGCCATATGTCCTATATCAAGAAGGAAAAATTAAGAAGCTGTGCCTTTGGACCAAACATTTATATTTCTCTGTGTCCTTTTGATGTACTTTTTAAAACCTTACTTTTATATTAATAAGGCATATACACAGTGCTTTTATTTTTATGTTGGATATTACCGTAAAAAAATGTTGCAGGCAAAATGATGCAATTTTAAAAAAATTCTCCATTATAGGTCTTACTATCAATTTTAAATTCTGAGATGTGCACAAAAGCAGGAAACCAGAAACGGGCTCCCTTCAGTGTGACCTAGACAGGACAACAAGAGCTATCATGAACACTTACCGATGATGTCAAACCAGAGAGGTATGCCTGGAGGCTCAACAGATATGACTCCAATCATGTGAGCAACTGGATCACTTTCCATTACAGTAAAGGTAAAAAATGATTCTTCAAACGAAATTGGCTCTGGGGATGGTTTCGGTTTGGAAATCCATTCAATGTGGAGTCGAGTGGTTGACGATTTTTGGGGGCGACCATTATCAACAGCCTTAATCTGTAAAATGTGGACAGAGAGGGGGGAAAAAACTCACATATGAAAAGTTGCATCCCATGACTGAAGCATGCATTCATTGGTCTGGTCTAATACTGAACCAATTTCAAACACTTAATATCCCATGCTGTCTATTCCATGTGCTTAATGCCCGATAAAAAGAGCAACCTTTTCATGCCTCGCTGAACAGAAATAACTGGAACGATGAAGGGAAAAACAAACCCACACTTCCCATTGTTAGGTTACCACACTGTGGTCAGTAAATGGAGAGAGAGAAAGTTGTGAGAAAAGAGATTTAAGACTAGATTAATAGTCAAAGCACGGAAGAAATTCAAAGACGAGGTCTTCACTCACCGAAAGAATATCATATTCTCCAGCTCCAGAAAACTTCTTGGACAAAACCACTCCCGTTTTTGGCTCAATAAAAAACTTGCCGTGCTCATTCCCCTCTTCGATGCTGTAGGAGATTTCTGCGTTGGGACCTTCGTCTTTGTCTGCGGCGATCACACGATACAAAGGTTCTCGTTTGGCGTTTCTGTCCCGTTCTGGCTTTTCCCGCTCTGGGAGTCTGATCTTGTAGAACTTTTGCAGGAACTGAGGCTTGTTGTCATTTTCGTCAAGGATCTTCACGATGACTCTTGTGATGGTTGACTTGGGGGGGCTACCGTTGTCTGTCACAGTGACCTGGTTTTTTTTTTTATTAAAAAAGGTAGTATCAAGAAATGTTTTGAAGATATACTGTATAAAAAGTGAGTGTCTTCCTCCTAATGATAATCAGCTTTTGTATAAACCTCTGCAGTTCAAACGGCACTGTGACAAACACAGGTTCTCTGACCACCGCCCTCTGAGGGGGCAGGACCACCTCTTCACTTTCACACAGCGATTTGGGGTGGGGGGCGGTGGGCAGGGGATAGGAAGGAACCGGCTCTGAGCTCCGGCTCTCTCCTTACCCCGAAATCCCTCTTCCTCACACACCCTAACAGCAGTGTGATAGCCACCAAAATGTTAAGCTCTCACAAACTTAGTATTTTTAAGTGAAGGAAGAGGTACATGAAGATTTTGCTAAGTACTTAGAGTCCTCTTATATAGGTTTAAAAATAAAATCTTAACATGTTGCATTTAAAAAGTACCACTTTTAAACCTCATCAATAAAATAAATCAGCCAATTAAAATACACATTAAGTATAAGGAGCAAGCCTTTTAATACTAGCAATCATTTTGCTTGGCTCTCTTTTATCGTACAGAAGTTTTGGAAGAGAGGACACAAACACTTAAATTGAAGGAAACTTATTAAAGAAGGTTTTCAGTAAAAGAAATGCAAAATAATTTTCATTTTAGGTATTCATGTATAGAGTTTAGGTATGAAAATCTAAAATGTAATCTTGAGGATTACACTGATGAATGCTTCTGTATGCATAGGAAACAATTTCACCCTCAAATCACATGTTCATTTTCCCTTCAATACGACATTAAAAACAACGACCTCAGTTATTCTCCCCTCACCCACATCCTCCCAAATTAATCAATGTAATACTAAAAACACTAACGTAGACTGAAGTTTCCTGTGGAACTATGTTCCTTTTAAAGCTTGGCAGGTGTAAATTCTGTTGCTTATAAAAGTATGAATGAATGCATCCTGAAGGTACTTGTCAAGACTATTTAAGTAAAGTTAACTGCTTTAATTAAAGTACAAGATTTTCCTTACCAAACTTCAGGATAAAACCCAACTGTATTTACTATTTTTAACTTCTCAAAATATTTCCTTTTGATCCGTTTTCATATGATCCACAGGGAAAAGGAAAAATTAAAGGGAACTACACCGTGTACTATGCTTTGTAGCATTCATCAAATTATTTCTAAGTTTGGGGTCATAACCAGTAACAAAGCTTTTCACATGTGATTTAAAACAAACAAACAAACAAAAAATTCTTTTTTAAAAGACAGTCAAATACATGCCAACTCTGGGCTTCAAATAAATGACCACAAAAGGACCCCAGAAAAACATACATGATATTATAAGCAAACGAATCTTATTTCCCATCAATATCTTAGTATCATCTTTGAAGCCCTAAGTATCTTATACCCGCTCCCATTGGCCTTTGACATTTGCTGAGAAAACAGGCTCCAGAGAGAGGCACACAGGTAGCAAGTGTGCGGTGCGGTTCTAACCAGGGTGAGAGGACCACACAGGGAAGGATGCCATCATCTGCAACCTGCAGCTCTGGATGTTTTGGCATCTGTTTATTTTCTGGGAATAAAAAGGTGTATAATGGAGACCTGAACTATACTCACAGTGCTTTCTTTATTTTCCTTTTTCTTAATAACCAGAAGCTAATATAATAATGTAGCAGCAGCTATGAATGACTAATGTGAGACCGCTCTGTCTCATAATATTTATGATTACAATAGTCTTCAAATTATTACAATAGCCTTCAAATTATTAAAAGTAAAGAAACGCTTACTTCTAATATGTGTTCATCTTGCTGCTCTCGGTCTAGTTTCCTTGCTGTGGTTGTGATGAGACCTATGAAATGATAACAGCTCATGAATCCTCACAAAATAAAGCCCGTTACAGAATACCATAAACTGAAACCATACACTGAGAGGGGAAGTTTGAGCAAACGCTTAATCTATTCTCGAGTAATAAATCATTCACTCATATATAGCTAATTATTTTATTGACAAACATACATATTATTTATTAACATATTTTATACTTTCTCAGGGCTTCCCGCTGGCTCAGATGGTGAAGAATCCTCCTGCCATGCACGAGACCTCGGTTCAATCCCTGGGTTGGGAAGATCCCCTGGAGGAGGGCATGGCAACCACTCCAGTATTCTTGCCTGGAGAATCCTCATGGACAGAGGAGCCTGGCAAGCTACAGTCAGTCCATGGGGTTACAAGGAATCAGATACGACTGAGAGACTAAGCACAGCACACAGCATACTTTCTCTTCTTAACAGTTCTTAAACATATGAGATAAATGACAAGGATTAAGTGGAAAAAATCAGTTACATTAATAAAATTTGTTTAGTAGTTTCCACATTACATTTTCTCAGAAAAAAATTTTATAAAAAGATGAGATTATCCAGGATTTCAACCTCATTTGTATCTCCTGTGACTGCTGCAGAGGTGATTAAGAATTGACAGAAAAAGCTTCTGTAACTGTACCAAAAAGGACTACTGGAAAATATAATGTTGACTGATTTATTACCTCTGGGCCATCCACTCTCAAACATGAGGAACTGTCATAAAAAGTAATAGGATTTTCCAGTAAATGCTAGTCAAATAACTAT
>SJYC01013790.1:0-20853 GCA_006408675.1 Madoqua kirkii | reverse complement strand
AGTGACTTGAGATGCTACCTTTATCAGATATCACTTCTGAAAATAATCTGAGTGTATTTCTGAATGTTCTTTTTCATTGATCTGTCTATTCATGTATCCATGACACACTGCTTTGTTGGTTGAGTGTAAGGCTCAGAGAACCGTGCTCTGAAAGGAACACTCAGGGACAGAGTTTATTATCCAGCTGCACAGTTTTATGGTCTCAGGGAATAGAGCATAAAGCAGACTTGCACGTAGCCTTTCTCAATAAACATCAAAGCATTCAAGCATAAAATACAGTTCCCACTGCCCAAGACATAACATAGCCTTGGCGAAACTCTAAAGGGAGTCTTATCATGAAACAACAGTCCTTGCTCCAAGAAACAGGTGGTCAAAAGGAAGCCTTTGAACACCTCAAGGCCGGGCATATTGACCCTTCGTCATCCATTCCCAGCCTCAGGCACTCGATGAACACTCATAACCCTGTTATGCTTGTTCCAGCTCCCAACCTTCGTCATGAGTGGAGCAAATACATTTTCAGTATTTGCTTAAAGCCTTCCAGCTCCTCCGCATTGAGGATTTTAAATATGTTTTCTTATTTCGATAGGTCTAGTAGCACCCTTACTATTACTCTTTGCCTTCAATATTTTCCTGGGAAATATTCTTTTATTTTTTGGCTTGAAGGATCTTAATCAGAATCTAAGCCTGGGTCCTAGGCAATGAAAGCTGAGTCCTAACTGCTAGGGAATTCTCCAGATACTCTTGCTTTTGATTTTTCTTGTTGATTTTTTTCATGTGTAAATCAGAATCACTTTACCTAATTAAAAGTAATTATTGGTGTTTGATAGGAATTGTATTACATTCATAAATTTAGAAAAAAATTATCCGAGAATAATGTGTTTTTCTCCATGTATTTAAGAGGTTTTATGTGTGATTTGGTGCATATTTAAAATTTTATTCATATAGACCTTTCACAACTATTATGCAAGTTTTATCTGTGTATTATTGTTATTTTTATATGTTTTATTTTGTCTGAGTGATCAACCTTGTATAAAATGGATCTTCTCTTCCATCATGCCTTCTAACTCGTTGTTAATTTAGATACCTTATATTTTTTCCCATTTTGATAATCACTGGTTGCTCTTATTGTTAGTATAGGTTTTTTTAGATGATTCCACTTGCTCCAGATGTGATGTTTAAGTGAGAAATAAACTTCTCTATTGTGTGAAAACACTGAGATCTGGGGCTTGTTACTGCAGCATTTCCTAGCTATCCTGACAGATACAAGTGATTTTAAAAAACAGAGAGACTAAACATACATATATATTAATATTAGGGTTAAATTCTGTGCGGAAAGTGGTATGCAAGCAGCAGTTTAAAAAGAAAAAGCACAATGGAATTCTGTACTGTTACAGAACTTACTCATGTATTTCTAAATTATCTTTGGCTTATTGGGTCTTCCTTGGGGGCACGAGGAGAAGGGGACGACGGAGGATGAGGTGGCTGGATGGCATCACTGACTCCATGAACGTGAGTCTGAGTGAACTCCGGGAGATCGTGATGGACAGGGAGGCCTGGTGTGCTGTGATTCATGGGGTCGCAAAGAGCCGGACACAACTGAGCGACTGAACTGACCTGAACTGAATTAAATTGCAAGGACTTTTTCTAGTTTCCATGAGCAAAGGCTACTCTTCCTTAGGGTACTGGCTTCTCATTGCGGTGGCTTCTCTTAAGGTGGAGCACGGGATCTAGGGCCGGCAGGCTCAGTAGTTGTGCTGCTCTGGCTTAGTTGCTCTTCTGCATGTGGGATTTCCCCAGACCAGGGATCTAACTGCATCCCTTGCATCAGCAGGTGAATTCTTAACCATTAAACCAACAGGAAAGCCCTTTATTCATGTACTTTTAAAGTGGAAACTAAAGAAATGGCAACCCACTCCAGTACTCTTGCCTGGAAAATTCCATGGATGGAGAAACCTAGTGGGCTACAGTCCATGGAGTCTGTAGGACAGGAAGAGTAGGACATGACTGACCGACTTCACTTTCACTTTTCAGTGGGACTCAAATCACCATAGTGTCTATTTACAAAGAGTAACATCTAGTTGTATTTAAAACCATCTTCTGTCATGTGGCAAAAATCAAGCCCTTTGCAACTATTTTAGTGAATGTGGCTCAGTCATGTCTGACTGTTTGCAACCCTATGGACTACACAGTTCATGGAATTCTCTGGGCCAGAATACTGGAATACTTTCCCTTCTCCAAGGCAGTTTCCCAACCCAGGAATTGAACCCAGGTTCCCACAGTGCAGGCTGATTCTTTACCAACTGCGCCACAAGGGAAGCACAAGAATACTGGAGTGGGTAGCATTTTAACCTGCACTTCTATCTTAGAAATGCCAACCAGTCTTTAGGAACTGTAGTAGATGTTCTAGGCTAGATCAGGGAAAGATAAACTGCCTGGACCTTCCCAGGTGAGCAGAGACCACAGGATTCCTCCACCTTTCTCCAAGGCAGAACCATTGGCTCTCAGATCCACGCAGAAACCTGTGAGCGCTAGTAACGTTACAGAAATAGTTGAGAGCAGCTCTGGGAAAGCGCACACCCCAAAGTCCCCCTTTAAGAGCAAGTGCCCTGAAATCAGACGTTCGTTGTTTCAATCTGGTCGGCTTCCAAGAAGTTGTCTGCTTTCGAAGGAACCTGTCAGCCTTAGCTGCTTCATTTGTAAAACGACTTTATTGTATCAAATAACTTAATGAATGCAGAGCACTCAGAACGGCGAACGCGAAGAGCGCTGAACGCGCGAGCTCGGGAGGTCCCGCAGTTAAGCCGACAGCCGACCACACAGGCCGGGGAACCGGAGCCTGGCATTGGGGAGGCGCGCACTTCCGCCGCCGCGCCTGCGTTTACACAAGGGTTCCCGTAGTGCGGTGCTATTCAAACACACGAAATCGAATACATTTTTTTTCCCTTAAGAAGTTAATAATTATGTTCCAACTATAATTATGTTCCATTGGGCCCTTTCCATACCGTGAGAGTAGGAGCCTAAAGATGGCCTAAGGAAAAATATTCCACATGAGCGTTTGATTCGAATGAGTCAACAGATATCCTCCGGGCGCCATTTGACTTCCGTCTGAACCCCCACGCCCTGGACGCTCCAGACCACAGAAATTGGGCCCGACGGTCTCTGTACGCGACACTTCCCGGAATCCTCCGGGTCCCGTCGCCTCTCGGACGTCGGCGGGAGCGCGCACGCCGACCCGGAGCCCGGAAGGCGCCGGCGGGTCACGTGTCGGCGCGCCCCCGCCAAGGCGGGCTCCAGGCGGAAGTGAGGTTTGGGCTAGGCGGCAGCGCAGCGTCGGCGAGGAGCGCGGGCTGCGGAGAGGCGGGCCGGGCAGAGCGGGGCGAGCGGGAGCGCGGGCCGGGTAAGCGGCGGTGGCGGCGACCCAGGCCTCGCGGCTCAGCCCCGCAACGGAGCAAGCCTACGCAGCGCGCGCCTCTCACCGATCCCGACCGCTGAGCCCGCCCTGGGCCGGCGAGCTCTGATCACTGAGGCCCAGTCTGCCCTCGCGGCGCGGTGAGTGCGGGCGGGGCGGGCTGGGCGGGCGGCGGACTTGGCGGCGGCGTGCGCGGCCGGAAGTGCGGCGCTTTGTGAGGCCGATTTGGGCGGCGCCAAGGTCGGGCCCGCGGCGGCGCTTTGTCCCGCGGGGCCAGGCGGGCGGGTACTGCCAGAGGGAGGCGGGGCTGGGCTGCAGGGCGCGCTGGCAGGTGCGGCGTGGGCGGCGGGGAAACTGCCCCTAGGCCGGCGAGAGCGGCGTTTGTTGCACAACAGTGTTCTCTGGGTCTTTTTTTTTTTTTTTAAGGTCCAGGTGATCAGATCAGGAAAATGCAAAAAAAAAAAAAAAAAAAAGGGAAGCAATGAGGTGGTGTTTCGGTTCGTAGGATCTTATCGTTTCCAGTGTGTAAACTATCCACTTTTCTCACAAAGTAAACATTCCATTTGCCTGGCAGAAGCTTTAGCTTGAAAGGGTTTCAATGTTTTATCCAGTGTCGTGGCCCAGCCTTGGTTCACTTTGAAAGAGAGGTGCGCCTTTACAGCGTCCACGAATAGGGTCTTCCTGTTTTATAGTGTATATAAGCGTGCATCTAATGGATTGTATGAGTTAATGCTTCATTAAAGTCATACATAAAAGTATTTTGGAGTGTTTTGCCAAGCAAGGCTTTCTTTAAGTGACAAGGTTTGTCTCCTTCCCCCTCTTTAAATTCTCGTCACCCTTGTGTAATTTTTAAGATTATTTTCTCAAGTAGTATATGAAAAACTTGGCAATAATAGTAGGGACACATTTTAGAACTTCGGTTAAGTAAACAAGGATTGGGTTATTTTTGCTTTGACAGGAAGGAATTAGGCTAATTATTGTTGAAGGTACTGTGGTGCACATTGTGAAGTTTTTTTGTTTGTTTTGAGGTTTATAGGTTGGGCTTGCTTTAGTATGTGTTTGCATAATTACTTCCGTTTAGTCGTATTTGTGACTAAATGGACAAACTAAGATGTGCCAACAAAGGTGCCTCTAGTCAAAGCTGTTTTTCCAGTGATCATGTATGGATGTGAGAGTTGGACTATAATGAAAGCTGAGCGCGGAAGAATTGATGCTTTTGAACTGTGATGTTGGAGAAGACTCTTGAGAGTCCCTTGGACTGCAAGGAGATCCTACCAGTCCATCCTAAAGGAGATCAGTCCTGGGTGTTCACTGGAAGGACTGATGTTGAAGCTGAAACTCAAATACCTCAGCCCTCTGATGTGAGGAACAGTGGAAAAGACCCTGATCTTAGGCAAGATTGAAGGCAGGAGGAGTAGGGGACTGCAGAGGATGAGATGGTTGGATGGCATCACTGACAGGATGGACAGTTTGAGCAAGCTCTGGGAGTTGGCCATGGACAGGGAAGCCTGGCATACTGCAGTCCATGGGGTTGCAAAGAATTGGACACGACTGAGCAACTGAACTGAACTGAAGGTGTAGAGGTCCCTGCAGGTTTTAAGAGCTGGAAACTGTAGCCTTCCTCTAGGTTCTGTGTAGCAGTCACTCTGAACACGGGGAGCTGGTAGCATCCCTTCTTCCTGCCTACTGCTCTTCAGAATAGGGGAAGGATCCTACAACCAGAAGGCTGGAGGAAGCTGCTGTTGGCATTACTGCCTCTGCCCTCTTATCCAGGCCTGATAGATTTGTTAGATTTTTACTTAGTATTTTACTCTGCAACTGCCATTCAGCTCATTTCCGTTTTAAGGTTAGACAGAATTGTGATGTCAAAATTATTTCAATTTTCAAACGAGAAAATGAGGAGTGTAATGCCACAGAGGTAGAGGATTAGAATTGGGAAAAAGAAGCTTAAGTGCATATAAAGAATATTAAGTTTTTTTTTAATAGGTTCTCTAGCTTAAAGGCAAATTTTTGCCTCCCAAACTCATTTAAACAGCTTCTTTTTACTGATCAATTGAGAGCAATTTTAAGCAATAGTACACCAGCCAAACAGGTATGGTTACTTTTCTTATGCCTGTGTTCCACTTTATGTCTATATCTTTGAAGTTCTGAGCAGAAATCTGTGGATGTCTCTCAGTAGATTGGAAATCTTGATAGTGAAGCTTGAGTTTGGAGGCGTTCAGAGTCTGTCTTATTATGTGCTCTTCTTGATGTTATCAGGTGTTACCCAGACTTTCCAGTGTTGATTGTGTTCGGATTTTATCTTGTGTATTGCTGTCTGAGAGAATTTAAGCCCCTTGACCTTAGTTTTCTTGGTATGAAGAAAAATAATACACAAGGCCTCTACAGTCCACAGGGTAGCAAAGAGCAGACACGACTGAGCGACTTCACTTTTCTTTTTTTCTTTTTTAAAGTTTTAAAATTACTGTTTTGTGTGGAAACTTTGTTTAATTCATGGTATATTTTGAGACTAGAGAAACTAGTACAGTGATGGATGTTAAATATACTTTCTTTCTGAGGATTATTAGATTTCAAGTAGAGAAATTTTTGCGGTTATCTTTTTTAAACCCTAATCTGCTGCTGCCAAGTCACTTCAGTCGTGTCCCACTCTGTGCGACCCCATAGGTGGCAGCCCACTAGGCCCCACTGTCTCTGGGATTCTCCAGGCAAGAACACTGGAGTGGGTTGCCATTTTCTTCTCCAGTGCATGAAAGTGAAAAGTCAAAGTGAAGTCACTCAGTCTGACTCCTAGCAACCCCATGGACTTGCAGCGCACCAGGCTCCTCCATCCATGGGATTTTCCAGGCAAGAGTACTGGAGTGTGGTGCCATTGCCTTCTCCAAAACCCTAATCTAGGACTTACCTGTTTTGCTGCAGATGTCAAACCACCCATAGGAATTCTGACATTTTCATCACTATGAACGCGAAACTTAAAAAAAAGTGACACTAGCTTCCCTGGTAGCTCAGAGAGTAAAGCGTCTGCCTGCAATGCGGGAGACCTGCGTTTGATCCCTGGGTCAGGAAGATCCCCTGGAGAAGGAAATTTGACAACCCACTCCAGTATTCTTGCCTGGAGAATCCCATGGATGGAGGAGCCTGGTAGGCTACAGTTCATGCGGTCGCAAAGAGTCGGACTTGACTGAGCGACTTCACTTTCTCTCTTTCTTTCTGGCTCTGGCCTTGAAATTGGGATTCTTGGACTGTACCAGATCAGACTGGGAAATTGGTGGTTTCTGGGTGACCGTAGGCACTAAAATCCCAGGCAGAGTGGTGATGGTGGTTTTTTACCTTTAACTTTTCAATACTTAAAAAGTATGCAAATACAACATACAGCCATGTGCCCAACATACCAATCCCGTTATATAGATTGCTCAGGACTGGTGCACTGGGGTGACCTCAATGGGATTGGTGGTGGAGAGGTGGGAGGGAGGGTCAGGATGGGGAACACATGTGCACCCATGGCTGATTCATGTGAATGTGGGGCAGAACCACCACAGTATTGTAATTAGCCTCCAATTAAAATAAAAAGAAAAACAATGTTTTAGATTACAGACATAATGTCATTTTTACCCTTGTATAGTTTAATACGTGCTTCTAAAAATCAATGCATCTTTACATAACAAAATGCTATTCTCACATATAATAAATTAATGATTGTTTAATGCCATTTGATATCTAGCCCATGTTTGTTTGTACCCCTCAATCCTTAAAATAGCTTTTTATAATTTTTTCCATTTTAACATCAGGATTCAAACAAAAACCTCCTGTGGCCTTTGTTAAATCTATGTTAATCTAGAACCATTCTTCTCCCTACTGTCCGCTTTTTCCCAGACCATGGACTTACTGAAGAAGTGACCCCTTGCCCTCTAGATTCCCTCCTTTTGGCTTTGTCTAATTGCTTTATGGTGTTCAGTATTTTTATCTAACTCCTTCTTTTTTCTGTCACCTGGGAGGTAGATGTGTAGGGTGCATTGGATTCAGATTTTAGTATTTTTGTAGCAGTACATCTCAGATGATGCCGAGTGATTCCATTGTATGAGGATGCATGTAATAAGTAGCTTGGGGGGCTTCCCTGGTGCTTAGTGGTGGTAGAGAATTCACCAGCTAATGCAGGAGACATGGATTCTATCCGTAATCTAAGAAGATTCCACTTGCCTGTGTGCCGCAACTATTGAGACTGCTCTAGAGCCCAGGAGTGGCAGCTATGAAGCCCACACACTCCAGATCCTGTGCTCTGTAAGAAGAGAGGCTGCCAAATGAGAAGCCGGAGCAGCAACTGGAGAGTAGCCACCACCCAGCACAACTAAAGGAAAGCTCGAGCAGCAGTGAAGACCCAGCACAGCCAAAATAAATTAAAAAAAAAAAAGTAGTTTGTTCTTATTGATGTTAAGATTGGTCAGTGGGTTCAGCATTCATGTCCACTAATCAATAAATTGAGCACAATTGAATGGTAGTTTGAACATTCTTTGACATTGGAGTGAAAACTGTCCATTTCCAGTCCTGTGGCCACTGCTGAGTTTTCCAAATTTCCTGGCATATTGCATGCAGCATTTTAACAGCATCATCTTTTAGGATTTGAAATAACTCCGCTGGAATTCCATCACCTCCACTAATTATTTGTAGTAATGCTTCCTAAGGCCTCCTTGACTTCATACTCCACGATGTCTGGCTCTTGGTGAGTGACCCCACCATTGTGGTTATGTGTGTTATTAAGACCCATTTTTGGTACAGTTCTGTGTACTCTCGCCACCTCTTTTTAATCTCTTTGTTCCTTGTTAGGTCCCTAACATTTCTGTCCTTTATAGTGTCCATCCTTGCATGAAATGTTCCCTTAATATCTACAATTTTCTTGACATGATCTCTAGTCTTTCTCATTCTATCTTTTTCCTTGATTTCTTTGCACTGTTCACTTAAGGCCTGAGTTTAGAAAAGGCAGTGGAACCAGAGATCAAATTGCCAACATTCATTAGATCATAGAGAAAGCAAGGGAATTCCAGGAAAACATCTACTTTTGCGTCATTGACAGTAGTAAAGACCTACTTTGACAGTGTGGGTCACAACAAATTGTGGAAAATTCTTACAGACCACCTTACCAGTCTCTAAGAAATCTGTGTGGATCAAGAAGCAGCATTTAGAACCAGACATGGAACAACAGACTGGTGCAAAATTGGGAAAGGAGTATGTCAGGGCTGTAATATTGTCATCCTGTTTATTTGATTTCTGTGCAGAGTACATTATTTGAAGTGCTGGCTTGGATGAAGCACAAGCTGGAATCAAGATTGCTGGGAGAAATGTCAACAACCGCAGATATGCAGATGATACCGCCCTAATGGCAGGAAATGAAGAGAAACTAAAGAGCTTCTTGATGAGGGTGAAATAAGAGAGTGAAAAGGCTGGCTTAAAACTCAATATTAAAAAAAACTAAGATTGTGGCATCTGGTCCCGTCATGTCATGTCAAATAGAAGGGGAAAAGGGGAAGCAGTGACAGATTTTACTTTCTTGGGCTCCAGAATCACTGCAGACAGTGACTGCAGCCATGAAATTAAAAGGCACTTCCTCTGTGGAAGGAAGCTAAGACAAACCTAGACAGTATATTAAAAAGCAGAGATACCAGTTTGCCACAAAGGTCTGTATAGTCAAAGCTATGGTTTTTCTAGTAGTCATGTACAGATGTGAGAGTTGGACCATGAAGAAGACTGAGTGCCAGAGAATTGATGCTTTCAATTGGTGCTGGAGAAGACTGTTGAGAGTCCCTTGCACTGCAAGGCTATCAGACATGTCAATCCTAAAGAAAATCCACCCTGAATATTAATTGGAAGAATTTTAGCTGAAGCTCCAGTACTTTGGCCATCTGATGCGAAGAGCTGACTCATTGAAAAAGACCTTGATGCTGGGACAGATTGAAGGCAAAATGAGAATGGTGCAACAAAGGATGAGATGGTTAGACAGCATCACCGACTCAGTGGACATGAATTTGAGCAAACTCTGGGAGATAACGCAGGACAGGGAATCCTGGCGAGCTGCAATTCACGGGGTTGCAAAGAATAGGACATGATTTAATGGCGGAACAACAACAGTCAATAAGCATATATTCCAGCAGTTCTAAATTAGATTTTATATAGTCTCAATTTTATGTTTATTGCTATGAAGATTCCTGTGTTTTCTATTGGACAATTCTATTTATTAAAGAACATTCAGAGCATATCTTTGGACTAGAGAGATGCAGGGGGCCAGGGTTGAATAAGCTATTTTCCCTGCCCTTGAGGGTCGTCATCTTGGGGGAATCTCATCATTTGAACAAGTAACTTAAGAAGCTGTTACGGTATTGTTCATAGACCTTGTGCAAACCTTTTTGTTGAACTGGGAACTGCAACTTTTTTCTTCCTCTGTGGAAGGAAGCTAAGACAAACCTAGACAGTATATTAAAAAGCAGAGATACCAGTTTGCCACAAAGGTCTGTATAGTCAAAGCTATGGTTTTTCTAGTAGTCATGTACAGATGTGAGAGTTGGACCATGAAGAAGACTGAGTGCCAGAGAATTGATGCTTTCAATTGGTGCTGGAGAAGACTGTTGAGAGTCCCTTGCACTGCAAGGCTATCAGACATGTCAATCCTAAAGAAAATCCACCCTGAATATTAATTGGAAGAATTTTAGCTGAAGCTCCAGTACTTTGGCCATCTGATGCGAAGAGCTGACTCATTGAAAAAGACCTTGATGCTGGGACAGATTGAAGGCAAAATGAGAATGGTGCAACAAAGGATGAGATGGTTAGACAGCATCACCGACTCAGTGGACATGAATTTGAGCAAACTCTGGGAGATAACGCAGGACAGGGAATCCTGGCGAGCTGCAATTCACGGGGTTGCAAAGAATAGGACATGATTTAATGGCGGAACAACAACAGTCAATAAGCATATATTCCAGCAGTTCTAAATTAGATTTTATATAGTCTCAATTTTATGTTTATTGCTATGAAGATTCCTGTGTTTTCTATTGGACAATTCTATTTATTAAAGAACATTCAGAGCATATCTTTGGACTAGAGAGATGCAGGGGGCCAGGGTTGAATAAGCTATTTTCCCTGCCCTTGAGGGTCGTCATCTTGGGGGAATCTCATCATTTGAACAAGTAACTTAAGAAGCTGTTACGGTTTGTTCATAGACCTTGTGCAAACCTTTTTGTTGAACTGGGAACTGCAACTTTTTCTTTCATTAATCCTGTAATTTTTTTACCTGTAAGTTTTAATTATAACTTCTTCATCAGTTTAGGAAATAGTTATTAGTCTCTTGGGAAGCATAAATGCTTTTAGGAACTGTAACTTCTGGGTAGTTTGGATGTATGGTATTTAGAATTCAAGTGTAATTCTGTACATTTTTTTAGTGGCACATGTAGAGTAAGATTTTATCAGTGGTTTAGACTGTAAGGTTGGGAAAGGAACGCATTTGTGGCATTCAGTGCTTTGAGTTGTCTATAGTTCTTGGCTGTAATGAATAATTTTGTTACAGACAGTTCAGGCACAAGTTTTTGTATGGATATGTGTTTTCACTTCTCTTGGGTATGTACCTAGGAGTGGGGTTGCCAGGTCAAATGGTAGCTCCTGTCTAACTGCTCTGCTGTTCATCAGCTTCATTGCCTACCAGATGACGTCTTCTGCGCAGCCCCACATTTAAGGGTCTCCATGTGATAGTTCCAACCTAACCTATGTCTCCGTGATCTTCTTCGCTGGTTCACATGTAGCCCAAGCTCCAAACAAGCCCAGTTGCAAAGTGTCCCTAAAGTGCGTCTTGCATTTTCTAATTTCTGTGGCTTTTCAAGATCCTGCCTGTTGAGAGAGCTTATACCACCTTTGTAATCCAAGTTATTCCTGACCATTCCTCTCCTCTTGCATTAAACTTTTGCTCTTCCCACTCAACCGTCACAACACTTTATTCCTTTATGGCCCTTAACACTCTGGCCCTGAGTCATCATCATTTATGTTTTCTGACTTGCAGACCTGCCTGTCCAGTACAGTACCCACCACCTACATGTTACTATTCAGAGTTCAGCTAACATGTAGGTCCTTGGTCTAGCCACATTTCAAGTGTTCAGGTAGTGACTACTATATGTGGACAGAGCAGATGTCCATTTTTATCTTCACAGGAAGTTCTCTGGGACAGCAATTTTCTAGATGGTGACTCAGAACAGGGACTGTGACTTGTCTTTTTCCCCCCTCTGTGGCCTTTGTGTAGTGTTTTACTTATTCAGTTAAGAAAATGAAATTAGATCTTGGCACAGAATAGAGAAATAGAGTGTTGAAAAGTATTCACTTTTCCAGAAATGATCGTTGAACCAGAGAAGTAGATGAAGTATGTGAAAAATCTCCACATCTTATGTTGTAGATCCACCAAGAATGGGGATTGACAAGCTACCAATTTGTTTCTTCTTAAACTGTGATGTAAAATACAGTTGGTTTTCATGTCTACTTCTCATGCTTTGCTCTCCTTGTTTTTTTCTAATCTGTTCTGTAGATTTGCATTGTCCAGTATGGTAGCCTACAGCCAAACAAGACTATTTAAATTCAGACTGAAGTTAAATAAAAAATCAGATCCAATCCTGGTCACGTTTTTCAGGTGCTCATTGTTTCCTTGTATTAATAGCTAATGGACTCTATCAGACAGCACAGATAGGGAACATCTTCATCCTTGTTCTTTTGGACAGCACTGATCTAGATTTCTGTCTTAGCTGTGGTTGTGGATGTCATGTCAGATTTTGCTGTGCCTTTTGGTTTGGAAGTTAAAGAAATAAGACAGTTATTTAGGTAATGAATGTCCCAATCACTGATATCTCCAATTAATTTCTGCTTTAGAACTTATTGCACGGGCTAAGGATTTGACCAGGTATACTTTTGTGTGTACTGAACTGCTTGGTTGTAAATATTCTAAGTCAGTAGGCTGAGGTAGAAATTTGAAGTGGTGTGTTTTTGTATTTTGTCTTTGTAATGGAATTTGATGCCACGAGTGTTTGGAAATACATGTGTCTTTTAGAAAGTCAGCAGGTAGTGGCACCTTTTTTTGTGTGTCATTGTCTTTAGTGCTAGAGGTACTGCAAACAGGACTAAGTTCCAGTTCCTGATCTACATTCTAGCTGAGAATGCAGTGGGGCAGGCAGACACTGGCAAATACATGTACACTTTATGTTTTTCTTTTTTTTTTTTTTGGCCATACCACATAGCTAGTGGAATATCAGTTCCTCAGCCAGGGATTGAACCTGGGTCATGGCAGTGAAAGCCCAGAATTCTAATGGCAAGGTCACCAGAGAACTAACTGCCTGTTTTTCTTTTTAAATAGATTTAATTTTTTTAGAGCAGTTTGGGTTCAGAGCAAAACTGAGCAGGAAGTTCAGTTTCCATATGCCTGTGGCCCCCTCCCCCATTGCTGTTTTTATTTTAAAATTTAAGATCCCTTTAATCCTTACTACCAAGTAAGTCAGTGATTGACTTACTGGATAAGGAATACTGAATAGTCTTAATTAAGCTCACACTTTAAGAATGCATTGGGTGATAAAATTCAGAGGAAGGGATAAAACCATGGTTGTAGCTGTGCAAATTCTTGAACTTGTCAGGCAAAGAAGATTGTGAATCATAGAACACTGACTGGGTTAGTAGAGTTGCTGTAGTTAATTTGTTTCTTTTAGGAAATACACATATATTTTATTTATTTTTAGGAAGTATATAATTTAACGTGTTGTTTCAGAAATAGAGAAAGGTGCAAGAGAACATTAAACCGCTCCATGTAGAGGCAGTCACGGTTCATGCTTCATTCCCCTTCCAGATAGTTTTCTGTCTGAGCTGGAGGTGCGCATGCCCAGGGTGTAGGTGCACATTTGGGGTCACACTGCATTTCAGTATTGTACTGCCTTGCCTTTTACCTCAATTATCGTTATAACATCCTGAGCTTTTAAACACTTAAAAAAGCAGCTGCACGGTATTTCATGCCCTGGATAGATCTAGTTAAGACTGTTCTCTGTAATAGGGACATTTAGATTATTTATAGTTTTTTTTGTTTTAACTGTTTTGAAAAACAGGGACATGGAGAACACTTTTTTTCCCTTAGCTTCTGATGGACTTGAGAGAGTTATAAAGCAAAGCGTACAGTGTCCTGGTGGGCACCCGTTCGGGCTTTGGCATTCCTTTTCTGTTCTCTGTTGGTTAGCAGCAGCATGGAGTGCCTTGTTTCTACATTTCAGAATAGATTAGAGAAAGGCCTCTTGCTACCTGCTTTTTTGAAACTGATGATGGAGAAAAACCTGAGAACAAAAGTGCTTGGCTAAATCACTTTTTTTCCCTTTTTAGTTCTTGAAATCATGAATCCTGTTTATAGCCCGGGTTCTTCTGGGTACCCTATGCAAATGCCAAAGGAATTGGTTATCCAGGTAAGCACGTAAAATTTTGCTTCCATTATTAAACTTTCAATACATGGTCCGTTTCTGTGTCATTAAGAATGCTTTTGATGGACAGACCCAGCTCAAGTGGCTTAGATAAAGAAGAAAATGTGTCAGCTCATGGAATTGAAAAATTCGGAGCTTGGGCCGGCTTTGGTCAGAGCCGGATCTGGTGGTTCCAAGGGCAGGGACTGTGTCTGGTTTCTTTACTTCCTGTGCTCAGCTTCACTTCCTCAGTGTTGTCGCACTGTGGGTCACAGGTCACACATCTCCCCATTGTGGTTGTGTGGTGCCCAGCCCCTCCCTTGGCTGTGAGTCTCTTCATCCGGCTTTATAGGAAAGCCCCATGGGGCTTCTTGTTCTCTTCATGCCAGCACCCTGAATCAGGAAGGGGAGTCCACTGATGAATTTATGCCTGAGCCGCATTCTCCACCTTAATGAAGCCTACTAGTCAAACATGGGCTGAAATAGGGTGAAGCAAAATTTGTGAGAATAGGAATTGATGGTCAAAAATAGCAAATGGTTGCCCTAATTGAAAGGAATAGTTGTCTGTGGGTTTAGATAATATAGTGGGACAGATACTCTTAAAACTGTGTAGCTCAAAACCCCTGAAAAATTGAAGAAACATTTCAAAAATGTTTAACTGAACTTTTGCAAGAAAGCCATTTCTACAGCTAAGTATGAAGGTAACATAAAAACCAGAGTATTTGGCCATTGAGTTGATGTGCCTACCCTAGGGGCATTTGTTCTTTGTGGGTTTTAGCAACCTTTTGGGGATGAAGTGAAGTCTCTGCTCTTGTTAAGGCTGGGATTTGGAGTGGGACCCCTCGTCAGTCTGATTCCTCCAGAGGGTGATACTCCTATAAGAGAGGTAAGTAAATCAATCCGTACTGGTTCCATGAAGTTCATTTCAGCTTGGGCTCTGGGAAGGAAGAAGTCTTTTCTAAGAATTTGTGACCATTCGAGGATATTTTGATTCTGCTTTGAATTACTTGTCCTTCCAAGGGGGTCCATAAATTGAGAAACTAACAAAAAAAAATAGTCTCTGGGCTGCATTGCCCCTGAAGCACCTGACAGCGATAAGCGCAGAGCTGTGTGAAGGCAAGCGCTCCCAGTCCAGGTTGTGCGGGTGGCCCAGAGTTCTGCCTGGTAAGTCAGCTTCATTATGAAACACCATGCTGTTGTTCATCATGTCTGCGTCACCAGTCATGATAGACAGCAGGAATGGAACGTCAGGTGGAAACCACATCAGACAAGTGTGCTGATAATAACTGAAGATGCAGGAGAAAGAATCACAGCGAAAAGAACCAACTGGAACTTAAAAAAAAGCATTTGAACAGAATTCCAGTTAAACTGCAGGCAAAACACTGCTAAAGGAGGAACCAGCGTGCAGCATGAGGACGGGGGAAGTAGACTGGTTATGAAATAGAGGTGTTAGGATGAGAAGTTTTGAGGAGAATTAAAAGCTCCAGAAGGACTAAGTAGAGAGACTTGAACAAAAATAATGACAGGATTTTCTGGAATTGGTAAAAAATAATTTAGTGGTGAGACCACCTGTCTTTAATGTATTTGCACTAATTTAAACAGAGTTCCAAGTAATCTACTGAAGAGAATCCTGTGTAGATCTGAAATCAGGAATAGGTAAAACCTGATGGTGTTAGCATTACCTGATAGACTATGTAATGAAATATTGGTTGCCTGTCATATATACCAGGTCTGTGTACTTTTTAGGGTTTTTTGTTTTTGGTCTTTAAAAGGAAATCTCTAAAACTTTAAATCTTTAACATTTTATAACTGATCCTATTTTATTCATTTCTTTATACTTTGGAGAAGGCAATGGCAACCCACTCCAGTACTCTTGCCTGGAAGATCCCATGGATGGACGAGCCTGCTAGGCTGCAGTCCATGGGGTGATGAAGAGTCAGACAGGACTGATCGACTTCACTTTCACTTTTCACTTTCACCTGTTGGAGAAGGAAATGGCAACCCACTCCAGTGTTCTTGCCTAGAGAATCCCAGGGATGGGGGAGCCTGGTGGGCTGCCGTCTGTGGGGTCACACGGAGTCGGACAGGACTGAAGCGACTTAGCAGTTATACCTATCTCTTGCCTTGCTTTTAGTATTTTGGTCTCCTTGACTTTGATGAAACTCTCTGATCAGCAAAAGTTCAGTATAGAAACCTGTAGCCATTCTAGGTATTTTGATTTTAAGGCTAGAACACCTTTAGTACCAAAAACAAGACATCACAAAGAAAGAAAGTGCCTTTATACCATTTTATGCTTACTATTCTATACTTTAATATGAACAGATGGAGAGGCTTGTCCATAATTTTCTAAAATTTACACTTAATGGGAAAAAAGGAACGTCTTTTAATTGTAGTTACATGAGAGCTGACATATACAGTCCTTCATACCTGTGAATTTTGGGTATCATGTCCCAGAACCTGGGATACTGAGGGATGACAATAATTGGGTTCATATATACCAGCTTACTGTTGTTTTCTAATTCATAGCTCCTGTATTGGTTTTGTTCACTTTCTTTTTCTTCTTTTGGATTAACCAAATAGTTTACATTAAATTTTTCCTTCTGTTAATTTTCGAAAAAATTGCTATTTAGTAATGCCTCTAACAATTCCAACACATTTTGTCCCCCCTCTTCTTTTGTGTATCATTACCATGCTTTAAGACATTACTGTTTTTATTTTGTGCAGTCAACGTTAACTCACACATTATTTTTGTTGCTTTCTGTATCTACATGTTTTTTGTTTGGGGTCATTTTCCTTTTACTGGGATAAATCCCTTTAGTTACCCCTCCTCCTCCACCTTTACTGCATGTATGCTAGCAGTGAATTTTCTTTGTGAAAATGTTTTTATTTTGCTTTCATTTTTGAGCCTATTTTTGATGAGTGTACTGGTTTTCTGTGACTGCTGTGACAAATTGCTACAAGGATGGTGGCTTAAAAGCCATAGAAATTGATTCTCTCACAGTTGTGGGAGTCAGAAGCCAAAATCCAGGTGTGACAGGGCTTCACACCCGTGGAAGCTGGAGGGGAGAATCCTTTCTTGCTTCTTGAAATTTCTGGAGCTTTCAGTGTTCCTTGACGTAGATTGCTTTGTGCACACATCATCCCAGCTTCTGTTTTCATGGTTACGTCATTTCCTTCTTACCTGTGTTTCACAGTGTGGACACTTGGGTTTAGGCCCCCACCACTTGCAATCTATGATGAGTATCTTGAGATCCTTAACTTATGTCGACAAAGAACCTTTTCCCAAATAAGGGAACATTTATAGGTTCCAGGGATTTGATGATATTTCTTCTGAGGAGTTCCTTTTTTCCTTGCCTGCCACACTGAGTGCACAGTTTTTAGGCTGGCAGTTGCTTTCTCTCAGCACTGTAAAGGCAGTTGTGTTGGCCTCTGATCTCTGTCATTTTTGTTTCTTTGAAATTAGTGTTTCCCTGTTCCCTCCTTGTTGCTTTTAACATGTCTGTGTTTCTCTTGTGGAATGACTAGACGTGACTGTTTTGTGTGTATTCTGCTTAGTGCTCACAGAGTTGTTTGACTGGCTTGATTTTTTTTTTTTTTTAATTTATTTAGGTTATGTCAAGTCTTAGTTGCAGCATGTAGGATCTAGTTCCCTCACCAGGGATAGAACCTGGGCCCCCTGGATGGGGAGCGCAGAGTCTTAGCTGCTGGACCATCAGGGAAGGAAGAAATGGGAAGAAAAGAATATCTTCGCTGAAGTGAAGGTAGTTTTTCCAAAAGAGTAGGGTTTAGTCTCAGTTTAAGGAGAACACTTTTAAATAGCTTGGACAGCTCAAAACTGCTATTTAGGGAACTGAAAACCAAGTAAGCCAAGAACAACATTAAGAAAAATTCTGGCAAAGCAGCAAAAGGATGAAAAGTTGGGTTTGTATAGTTTTCAACACAGAAGTAAGGGAAGAGGCATCTCTTCTCAAAAGGCTCTGAACACCTGTGGCATCAGTGGATAGTTGCAGGGGGTTGGGGTTTCTTTCTCAAAGGCTGCTAGGGCACTCACCTCTGTCTAGCCTACCCCCTTACTACATTCTCCCTTTCTCCCTCCACTTCTACACCGAAGGGGCAGCACTTTTTAGACTTGAACTTCCAGGGATCATCTCTGCAGCCTAGATTCTCCCTGGAGCCTGGGGAGTTCTGCAACTGGAAGCCAGACTTGCGAGGCTGCCAGAGGTGCATCAGACCTGGAAAGAGCTGGATGTGGCGACTGGAGCCTTAAAGCTCACCCACCAAGAGGGAGAAGGAACACATCTTTTTATGGAGCAGGATCAGCCTGCTCCCTACCCCTTTGGTGATCAGCATTCACTTGATGAGACAGGGACCACCTCCTGACTGTTCCCCTGGACTCTGCCCTAAGAGGCCTCTGGCATCTGTGACAGTGCGGTCCGACCTCCTCAGTCAGCTGAGGCCAGTGCTTCAGGCTGAATAAGCTTCTGGAATAGAGGTGCAGATGGTGGTGTTCACTTTGCTTTGTCAACTTAATCATTGTTCCCTGTCAGCTCACCAAGGTTTGCCTTATTCTTTATGTTTTACATAATAACTGCTGCATAAGCCTGCAGTTGTGGGTTTTCATAGTTTAATTCAACTAGTTCTTTGGATGGATATGTTGTTTGAAGGATTTTGCAGTAATACTGTAGTGGATTGTGTTTGAGGAAATTATCTTCAGGGTGGATTCCTTGAGGTGAAATGGTTAGGGGAGCGAGTGCATGCAGATGTAATTTTTTTCCTGTTGCTCTTAAAAATTTTTTTTATAAATTTTATATTGGAGTATAGTTGATTAGCATTGTTGTGTTAGTTTCAGGTCTATAGCAAAGTGATTCAGTTATACATGTACGTGTATCCTTTTTCAAATTCTTTTCCCATTTAGGTTATGACAGAATATTGAGCAGAGTTCCCTGTGCTATATAGTAAGCTCTTGTTGGTTATCTGTTTTAAATATAGCACCAACTTTGCTCTTGTTTACCATAAGTTCTCTAAGCCTGTGAGTCTGTTTCTGTTTCATAAATAAGTTCATTTATATGATTTTTTTTTAAGATTCCACATATAAGAGATACCCCATGATACTTGTCTTTGTCTTGCTTCACTTAGTATGATGACTTCTGGGTCCATCCATGGTGCTGCAAATGGCATTATTTCATTCTTTTAGTGGCTGAGTAATATTTCATAGTATATATGCTACATCTTCTAATGCAAATGTAATTTTAAAGGTACTAGGAAAAAATCCTACTTCTTTGTGTTCCTACCAGAAGTGTGTGAGTCTGTTGTTTCCCCCACAGCCTTGCCAGCAGAGTGTGGTTGTCTCCTTTTCGATTTTCTCCAGTCTGAAGTTAGAAATGTGGTTGGCATTTCTCTCTGTTCATATCTTCTGTTGATTGTTTTTCTATTTTTTTAACCTTAAAAGTTATTTACATATTAAGTGTATTTGCCCATTGTCTAAATAATTTGCAAGTATGTTTCTTGTGAAAAGCTGTCTTTTTTACTCAGCTAATGGTATTTGTTGTTATTCTGAAGGTTTTGTTATCATGAAGTGATTAGGATTTGAGATCACTTCCAATTTCTTTCAAGAGAGGAGTGCAATATTTAGCTTTCCAGACCCTGTGTGCCAGAAGAGAGGTAGAGCAGATGTTGGGACAGTTTATGGTGCTTGCCAAGAGGCATTTTCAGGAGGACAGTTCTGTGGCCAGCGCAGTGGGCAGGAACAGGAAGGGACAGTGGTTCTCAACCTTGTTGATTGGAGCCCTGCAAATTAGAATCTCCTGGAGGGATTATAGCTCCTCACAGTTACTTGTGTTGTTAGTGAAGACTAGCAGACCTTGGCTCTGTGCCCTGTAGTGCCCCAGTGACTCGTAACTGGGTCCAGCTGAACTGTGAGGGCCCTAGAACAGATGACTGAGGCCCCTCTGGTTTTGACCTAAATTTCTTTTGTGTTCACATTATTGATAAGTGGTAATAATTTAGTCATATTAAGGACCCCTCATTTGTGTTAATAAAAGTCAGGTGGCTTGCAAATAGATTGTGAGGTTGGATTTTTCCCAGTTCCATATGTACATACACTTGTATATCGTTAGAGCCTCTTTAGTGCATGAAGCTCTTAGCGCTCTTATTAATCTTGCTAAGTAATGAATTATGTGAATAAACTCTAGAGAGTAAAGCTGCCAGAAATATTGTGAGTTTTCTGACTTCATTTTGGGTTTCTGTTTTTCCTTCTTCATTTAATTCCACTTCTGTCAAATGTTTTCAGTTCTAGAAAGTTGTAAGCATTTACTCATAGGTTGAAATGACATGTTTATGATCATGACCCATCACAACTCTGAGGCAAGGAGACAACTAGAGGCAGCCTGCTGTGTACCCACGTGCTGTTGGGCTCCTGAGCTCAGTCTGGGAGTTGTGGTGAAAAAGGTGAGGACAATCAGGTCTTTGGGAGCCCTGGTTTTAAAATCACACTGTTTTCTGTTTCTCCAGCTGGTTTCCCAATGGGCTATGCAGCAGCAGCTCCTGCTTACTCCCCCAACATGTACCCTGGAGCGAATCCTACCTTCCAAGCAGGTATGCAAGCCCACATGTGCTGGGTGGCAAAAGTGTTTCGTTAGTGTGACTGTGGGAGAATGCAAAGGGGGTGAATTTCAAGAAGAGTGGTTATAGAATTGGAATTTGGGGTTTGTATTGATTTCTTGGTTCATAGGATTAGGCTTCTTGATAAGTAGAATAAAAACTTTATTTGTTTTGCATTTAAAGCTTTGTATATTGCATTTAGGATATCCTTCCACAACATAGAACTTCATTCCAGTCATAGCTTGGTACAAGTAACTGTTTGTGCCAGACTTTGTATGTATTTATGAAATAGTGTTACTCAGTTCAGTTCAGTCGCTCAGTTGTGTCCGACTATTTGCGACCCCGTGAATCACAGCACACCAGGTCTCCCTGTCCATCACCAACTCCTGGAGTTCACTC
>SJYC01013789.1:0-25616 GCA_006408675.1 Madoqua kirkii | reverse complement strand
TTCAATCTGTTGCATTTCTTTAAACATATGGAATATGTTATTTATTGTATGTTTATCTCTGGGAATATTTTAAGGCCTCATATGAGAGTTAATATCCTTTAGAGGAGGTTCATATTTGCTGTTGCTAGGTGGCTACCAACCTAGAATCATGTTAAAATTATGGCTTAAGTTTTTAAGACTTGAGGAAGTGTTAATTCAAGCTGCATGAGGACTAGCTTTCAACTAGGAATACTCAGAGAAGGTTTTTATCATCTACATTTAGCACCAATGTTTGATATGGGCAATTTTCTTCTTAGGCCCCTTGGGAGATGAGCAAGTTTATTTCTAGTTCACTGTTAAACTGAGTTGTAGTCTTCTGAGTTTTATAGGACCATTTTCTCTTTCTATTTCCACTTTGATCGTGCTTTGGATTTGGTTCCCATTCCCTCATAGCTGATGCTTTGGAAAGAAGCTCAATTTCATCTGAGTTTGGCAAATTCACTCAAGGTCAAAGCTGGCTCTACTGATGTTTACCTTTCTTAGTTCTTTCGCTTAGTTTTTGGCCTCCACGAATTCCTTACTTTCTGGCCAGATGATCTATGCTTTTAAGATTATTTTTCAAACATTCATCACATTTAGTTGTTTCAGTGGGGCATAAGAGAGGGTATATATTCTGCCATGCTTTCAGAAACAGAAGTTCAGGTGACCCATTTTTTTTGGACACATGACATCTCAAATGACTTTTATCTTATAGCTTCCTACACATGAGAGTACTTGAATACAGAGATTATGGTGTCCAGTCTTTTTCTGATACAACTTAGTTACATAAAGAGGAGTTGCATAGTTACTTTAGGAAGAAGTTACTTAGTTACAACCGAGGAGAAGGGGAGGACAGAGGATGAGATGGTTGGTGGCATCACTGACTTGATGAAAATGAGTTTGAGCAGTATCCAGGAGTTGGTGTTGGACAGGGAGACTTGGCGTGCTGCAGTCCACAGGGACACAGTTGGACATGACTGAGCAACTGAACTGAACTTAGTTACTATAAATACTTATTTTTATGACAAGAAAAAATATTATGATGACCTACTGAAGAATCACATTGCTTCAAGAGGTGATTTCTAGGACTATGTTTTGTCACCAGGTATAGTTTCTAGTCCCACTTCCACAGAATGATCATCTTCCTCTTTCACAAAAGAAATTTTTTGTTAAAGATAGAGTGTGAGGAGACCAAGAAAAAAAAGAATCAATGCAGTCTCCATAGAGCAGCATCTTACTAATGGGCTCTGAATAATGAATGCGTGTGTGCTGCTATTATATGTGTGTGGTTTCTGAATTTTCAGCTCAAAACTGGAGGGCATTGAGTGAAATCTGCCTGCATGCAGTTGCTTCCGGCTCTAGAAACACTGACAGAGGCTCTGCTTCTCATATAGGGTGACTTGATACTAGGAATTTGCCATAGGGAAATCTGTTGTTATTTGCCACCAGTAATGGATTTTACCAGGGAAACACATTGCCAACTGTTAAGTTTCATGCTAATGATGGGAAAGGAAAGCAAATCAATCCTAGAAGCACTATTATTAAATGCACTATGCAGCAATGAATAGGTGTGACATCTTAAAATTAATTTAATTATGATTATAAGGGTTGTCTAATAACTATGGAAAGGCTGGGTTTTAATTTGTTAACAAGAATATGTTTTCATTTCTAATTCATAGAACTTTAATAAAATTTATGATGTGGAAAAGTAGTACTTTGATCCAATTGAGCAGGCATGTTTTTAAAATGCCTGTTATGTACCAGTTTGGTAATAGTTTCCAGTGATTCAGATATGACCAAGATATGGCTGATGTCTGTAAGACACTCACATTTAATCAGGGAGCTGGATATCTAAACTAATGATAATGTAGTATATTAAGTGCTATATACATGTTAGAAACAAAATGCTATAGAGGCCCAGAGGAAGGATAATTAATTCTGCTTAAAAGAGTTCAGGAAGGCATCTCAGAGGAGATGATATTTTAGCCCAGCCAAGTGTTTTCAGGCTGAAAAGGAGTGGGATTATAAGAGCTTTCAGCTGAGACATAGAGGCTTGGAATTTACTGACTTTTTCTAGGAATGGTGAGTACTGTGGTATGGCTGGATCATTTGGCTATCTGGAGTCTGTTACTTTAATTTCCAGTCAGGTTTTGAAGGGCTTCCCAGGTGGTGCTAGTGATAAAGAACCCGCCTGCCAATTCAGGAGACATGAGAGACTCAGGTTCGATCCCTGGTATGGAAAGGCTGGGTTTTAATTTGTTAACAAGAATATGTTTTCATTTCTAATTCATAGAACTTTAATAAAATTTATGATGTGGAAAAGTAGTACTTTGATCCAATTGAGCAGGCATGTTTTTAAAATGCCTGTTATGTACCAGTTTGGTAATAGTTTCCAGTGATTCAGATATGACCAAGATATGGCTGATGTCTGTAAGACACTCACATTTAATCAGGGAGCTGGATATCTAAACTAATGATAATGTAGTATATTAAGTGCTATATACATGTTAGAAACAAAATGCTATAGAGGCCCAGAGGAAGGATAATTAATTCTGCTTAAAAGAGTTCAGGAAGGCATCTCAGAGGAGATGATATTTTAGCCCAGCCAAGTGTTTTCAGGCTGAAAAGGAGTGGGATTATAAAGAGCTTTCAGCTGAGACATAGAGGCTTGGAATTTACTGACTTTTTCTAGGAATGGTGAGTACTGTGGTATGGCTGGATCATTTGGCTATCTGGAGTCTGTTACTTTAATTTCCAGTCAGGTTTTGAAGGGCTTCCCAGGTGGTGCTAGTGATAAAGAACCCGCCTGCCAATTCAGGAGACATGAGAGACTCAGGTTCGATCCCTGGGTCGGGAAGATCCCCTGGAGGAGGGCATGGCAACCCACTCCAGTCTTCTTGCCTGGAGAATCCCACAGACAGGGCAGCCTGGCAGACTACAGTCCACAGGGTCGCAAAGAGTCGGACATGACTGAAGCAGCTTAGTGCACAAAACCCACAGGTTTCGAAAGGCCCTGAATGCCATGCTGATTACTTAAGCCTTACCCTATAAGGTAGTGAAAAAAAATTGTGCAAGTAGTAGCATTGTAATGTTTTTAGACAGCAGCCACAATAATGAATGTGTCAGAAAAGTGTAATAGAGTGAAAAAAATTCAAAACAAAAAGCCAGGAGACGACTTTAAAGTCATAGCTTTTTCATACACCCTGATATAATTTTGGTTACTCACTTGTTCTTTTCTAAGACAGAGGTTGTGCTTTGATCATTTTTGTATTCGTATTGTCTACCATAGTACATAGCTGTAGAATAAATGGGTTAATGAATGAATGAGCTAAGTAATAATTGAGGAAGACTCTGAAAACACTGTAGAGAGGGAGGCAGAATTTTCTGGGGTGTAAAGTAGGCTTAGGCAAGAGAAGGGTCAGAGACGATAAGATTCTTATTTGTACAGTTAGTACAAGCTGTTGTTTCCTAGTGGCTGAGTCAGTCACGAATCTACCTATGATGTTGGAGACCGCCTGCTGTGCTAGAGATGCAGGTTCGAACCCTGGGTCGGGAAGATCCCCTGGAGGAGGAAATAACAAACCACTCCAGTATTCTTCCCTGGAGAGTCCCATGGACAGATGAGCCTGGTGTGCTACAGTTCATGTAGTCACAAAAAAGTCAGAACATCTGAGGGACTAAGCCACTGAACAAGACAGTAGAAAGGCAGAATTTTGTGAAGTGTAGAGTAAGCTTAGTCAGAGAAGGGTCAAAGATGACTTGATGATTTCTTACTTGTATGGCAGATACTGGGTTATGATGCCTTTAACCAATGTAGGAAACAGACAAACCACTTTTCACATTAGTGGAATTGAGTTCATGTTCGAGCATCTTTATTTGTAGGTCCTGTGGAAGAAGTAAGAACTTAGATTTATGAGTCTACAACTCAGGGGAAAGACATGGACTGGAGATACAGATTCAAGAAACATAAGCACATAGATTAATGATCAGTGCCTGGGCAGAGGATCACACAGGGTGAAAGTACAACATAAAACGCTGAGAGCATGGGGACCTTGGGGTCACTAATATTAAGGAGCAGGTAGAAGAAAAGAATACAATGTGGAAAACCAGAGGCTGGTCAGAAGCATAGATGTGATTATCAGGGAAGTCTCTGATCTTTGATGTCATTGAAGAGAACGTTTCCAGAATTGTTACAGCAATTTAACTAAGGACTAATTCAGTACTTTCCTGTTTTGATGCATATGATATTATATATATGTTTCATACATATATTAATATAAATTTAGAATATCGTGAGGCCACCCATATCTGATGTTATATAGTTTCATTTCCTAAAACAGTAAGACAATGTCTAGGAAAGAGTGAAGAGAAAAAAGGACAGACACTTAACTTATGTCGCATTTAATAGAATGGTTTTCTCATTTTTCAGGTGATCAGCTGGAAGTAGTGTTTTTTCTCTTATGTGTGTTTATGCATTTTAGTTTCACTTTAATTTGGCCACGCATTAAGGATGTAGCTGTAAGAGCCCTAATGTGGTGGTAAACTCTCGCATTTAGTAGCTGCTGAAAATGCAGTGTCTTCTCTTACTGTATTTGACAGGTTTTTTGTTATTATTTTGATACTCTATTTTGCCAAGAGGTAACTCATTCCCAAAGGTATTTTATGCCAAGGAAATTTCATTCCACTTTGTATAGAAGCTAGGTTTTATATTATCTTTTGAGTGTGCATTTTTAGTATGGATTATATATTACTGGAATTACTTTAGCAAAATTCATACAGAGATTCTCTATTTTCAAACTGATAATGAGCATAGGCATTAGAAGGCAAACCCAGAAAACTGCCAGCAAATAATCATTCTTGCTTCTCAGTTCAGTTCAGTTGCACAGTCATGTCTGACTCTTTGCAACACCATGGACTGCAGCATGCCAGGCCTCCCTGTCCCTCACCAACTCCTGGGATTTACTCAAACTCAGGTCCATTGAGTTGGTGATGCCATCTAATCATCTATCATTCCCTTTTCCTCCTGCCTTCAATCTTTCCCAGCATCAGGGTCTTTACCAGTGAATCAGTTCTTCGCATCAGGTGGGCAAAGTATTGGAGTTTCAGCTTCAGCATCAGTCCTTCCAATGAATATTCAGGACTGATTTCCTTTAGGATGGACCAGTTAGATCTCCTTGCAGTCCAAGGGACTCTCAACAGTCTTCTCCAACACAATGGTTCAAAAGCATCAATTCTTCTGCACCCAGCTTTCTTTATAGCCCAACTCTCACATCCATATGTGACTCCTGGAAAAATCATAGCTTTGACTAGACGGACCTTTTTTGGTAAAAGACTGTCTCTGCTTTTTAATATGCCATCCAGGTTGGCCATAACTTTTCTTCCAAGGAGCCAACATCTTTTAATTTCATGGCTGTAGTCACCATGTGCAGTGATTTTGGAGCCCCCCCAAATGATGTCTGTCACTGTTTCCACTGTTTACCCATATATTTACCATGAAATGATGGAACCAGATGCCATTTTCTTAGGTTTCTGAATGTTGCATTAAGCCAACATTTTCACTCTCCTCTTTCACTTTCATCCAGAGACTCTTTAGTTTTTTTTTCACTTTCTGCCTGAAGGGTGGTGTCATCTGCATATCTGAGGTTATTGATATTTCTCCTGGCAATCTTGATTCCAACTTGTGCTTCATCCAGCCTGGCATTTCACACAATATACTCTGCATATAAGTTAAATAAGCAGGGTGACAATATACAGCCTAACATACTCCTTTCCTGATTTGGAACCAGTCTGTTGTTCCATGTCTGGTTTTAACTGTTGCTTCTTGACCTGCATACAGATTTCTCAGGAGGCAATTCAGGTGGTCTGATATTCCCATCTCTTTATGAATTTTCTAGTGTGTGTGATCCATGCAATCAAAGGCTTTGGCATAGTCAATAAAACAAGAGTAGATGTTTTTTCTGGAACTCTCTTGCTTTTTCAATGATTGAACAAATATTGGCAATTTGATCTCTGGTTCCTCACCCTTTTCTAAATCCATCTTGAACATCTGGAAGTTCACAGTCCACATTCTGTTGAAGCCTGACTTGGGGAATTTTGAACATTACTTTGCTACTGTGTGTAATGAGTTCAATTGTGCAGTAGTTTGAGCGTTCTTTGGCATTGCCTTTCTTTGGGGTTGGAAAGAAAACTGACCTTTTCCAGTCCTGTGGCCACTGCTGACTTTTCCAAATTTGCTGGCATATTGAGTGTAACACTTTTACAGCATCATCTTTCAGGATTTGAAATAGCTCAGCTGGAATTCCATCACCTCACTAGCTTTGTTTGTAGTGATGCTTCCTAAGGCCCACTTGACTTCACATTCCAGGATGTCTGGCTCTAAGTGAGTTATCACGCCATTGTGGTTATCTGGGTCATGAAGTTCTTTTTTGTATAGTTCGTCTGTGTACTCTTGCCACCTCTTCTTAATATCTCCTGCTTCTGTTAGGTCCATACCATTTCTGTTCTTTATTGTCCCCATATTTGCATGAAAAGTTCCTTTGGTATCTCTAATTTTCTTGAAGAGATCTCTAGTCTTTCCCATTCTATTGTTTTCCTCTGTTTCTTTGCCTTGATCTCTAAGGAAGTCTTTCTTTTCTTGCTTTTAGGAAACAGTTAAGTCATTGCATCATGCTTCCATTACCATTAAATGTATCAGTCGAGAGACTCATGGATTCATTTATGTTCTTTTTGATAAATCAAGTTTTTCCTTTATCATCTTTAGAGGTGGGATTTGGGATGTCTGGCATGCTTACCTATAGCTTTACAAAACCTCTTTTCTTAGTCTAGCTCACTGGGTTAGATAGTATGTACAGTATTTTCGAATGATTAGTGGGAGTCATTGAATGGGAATTAGCGTCTAAAAATGTTCCTATTAAAAGCCAGTTTCTCTGCTTCATAGTTTACAATTTTAGTTCATTAAATGAAGTGATAGCACTTACACTAAGGGCCACATCTTGCTATGGTGGAAGGAATAAGGACTGGAAAGCTGTATTCCTGCTGTTTGAAACTCATGCTTATTGGATGTACAAAGTTACTTCACTGCTCTGAGCGTATGTTTTTGTACAGTACAAGTGAAACTTTTATCCTGAAGAGTTACTGCGATATAAGGGCTGGAGATCTATAAACTATGCCAATGATTAAATAAGAAATAGTAATACATTATCATTAATGATAACCAAAGATTAGAAAGAAATTTAATGTTTGATTTTCATTGGGTACTATTACTTGATGATAAGTCATGCATGGCATACAAAGACATGGGAAGTTATAGGCAATCATCTTTTAAATGAAATTTAAAACAAGACGTTCAGTGAAACATTAATTTGGCAAGCATGTTGGAGATCTTAGGTTTGTTAAGGTCAGTGACTTGTGGCTGCTTCCTGAAACTCTTTCCCTTCCTGGAATAACACCTTGCCCCCCATAAGGAAACTGAAGTGAAGTGTTAGTCACTCAGTCATGCTGACTCTTTGTGAGCCCTCCAGGCTCCTCTATCCATGGAATTCTCAAGGCAAGAATCCTGGAGTGGGTTGCCATGCCCTCCTCAGGGGATCTTTCCAGGCTGCTGTGACGTGGGTCTCCTGCACTCTAGGCAGATTTACTGTCTGAGCTCCCAGGGAAGGCAACTAGTTGTTTGAAGTAGCATGATTTTGTAACTGCATTGACCCGCCAAATGTTATTCTTTCATTTGAGTGTTTTTTTTTAATAACACTATGATGCAGTCAGGAAGTTGAGCCAGCCACCTGTCTTGTTGTAGGCCACCGAGCTGGTCTCAAGTAGCTGGACTCAGTGTAGAGGGAAGCTTTAAACACTGCCGTTGGATCTTCATCTTGCCAGATTTTATACCTTCAGGACACTGTGGGTAATTGGGTGACAGCCAGTTTATTTCCTTCAGCTAATGTTGTCGATGAATACTATAGTTTAGCCCTGATATGACAGAATTACATAAGTGTTCTAATCTTCATCAGCACTTTGTGATCCAGAAACTTTTGTTATTTCAATAAAACTGTCATAGGCTGCAGCTTCTGAAGCATTTAACTTCGAACATAGCAATTTTGTTCATTTGTTGACTTAGATAGATAGAGCTGTTGTGTTTCATTGCCATAGATGTTGACAGGACCTTGTGGGTCATGCTTGTTGTATAAACACTTAGTTCTCTAAACAATTTCTAGCCTGCAAGTTGGTAGTGCAAAGTACTACTTTTCTCTTTCTATGCCCCTGGAAAATGTTCTTTGGTCATCAATATACAAAGGGTGGGGTACTTACTTACTGTCCATGTGGACTTTCTTTTCCTGCCTGATTTTCGTTTATGAGCAATTCCAGGAAGCTTTGGGCCATTGTATCACCTTGTCTCACTCCATTATCAATATGGATGCAACATGGATTGCTCAACAGTATAATCTCTTTAAATCACTGTATGCTGGGTTTGTACTGAAATCATTTTTGGCATAAAAGCTGTTCTTGAATTTGACAATCAGGTACCTTCTTGTAACAGGCAAACTTATGCTAAGCTGGGATTCAAGCTTTTTGTTTCTATCTCTTTCATATTCAACATAATTATTTTTCCTAACTTCTCAAGTGGTCTTTTTGATATTTCCCTTCACTTCTTTTTGCATCCTGTAAGATGGATTCTGTTGTCATTGCTCTTTCAAAATCGCTCTGTATGGTCTGAAATGGTGTGTTTTCTTCTGGTCTTTTTATTAGGGGTTAAGAGTTAGACTGTGCTTGACCATCCTGCTATGCTTCACAGTGTTGATTACTTTTTCTTATGGAAACACTTTCCTTAAGGTTTCACTGTGAGGACAATGTGTTCTCCTGTTTTCTCTCACCTTTCTGATTGTTCTTTTTGTCCTCTTAATTGGCTGTTCTTCTCTGTGTCCATGACTACAGGCATCCTCACCTGGGTCTAATCTTCTGTCCTTAGTCTTTTTCACTGACTGTTTAATTTCTGCTTGGGCTTCAGTTACATCTTAAATATTAAAGAGCATCAAATTCACATTTCTCTTCCTACACCGTAATCATTTTCCATTGTCGCATTTCACAGGTTTTTTTCACATACTATTTGAGTGTCATTTTCTAGATACTGTGGGAGGTGGGCTGGATGTGGGAGACAAAGTTGTAGCAAATATGTCTTCCCTGTGAGTTTGTAACTTAGGAAAGGCAAAAAGATGCATACATGAGCCGTAGTTAAGCGGGGCAGCATGTGCAAATACCTTAGCAGTGAAAAATGAATGAAATTCACTCACTCGTGACCAACTCTTTGTGACCCCATAGACTATGCAGCCCATGGAATTCTCCAGGCCAGAATATTGGAGTGGGTGGCCTTTCCTTTCTCCTAGGATCTTCGCAACCCAGGGATCAAACCCAGGGCTCCTGCATTGCAGGCAGATTCTTTACCAGCTGAGCCACAAGAGAAGCCCTAGCAGTGATGTAGAAGGCGAAGACTGTAGAGGTACCTGGAGGTTCTGTAGAGAAAGTGGTTCTTGATTTGGGTCTTAATGGATACATACAGGTGTGACAGCACAGTTGTACAGGCAGATTTGGGAGTCCTGTCATACTTTTTCTAACTTTAGGTAGACTTGTCCTAGATAGACAGTAGACAAATATTGCCTAAATTTAGAACCTGTAATCTTTTCATCTATATTAGGCACCCAGAATAAGAGTATGCATAATCACTCATGTCATACGTGTAATAAATTTAAAATGCATGTGTTTTAGTGGCAAAGCTTCAAGGGTGATTTTAAAGAAGTATAACCATTTACCTTTCTATTTACTGACTCCTAGTGTACCTTGTGTACCTCAGCTTTTAAAAAGAGGCAGATTCTTTAACATCTGAGCCACCAGGGAAGCACCCCTGCAAAAAATAGAAACTACTATTCCAGATAGCAGATGTAACATTTGCCCTTTAAGCGTCTTTTCAGATTATGTGAGCTCCGAGTGGAAAGCTGGGTATGTTAGCACTTCTCTCATTCTTCTTCATGGATTGTGACACTCAGGCTGGGAGTTCATATTTTTTACCGCTTTCCTGTAAGAAATAGGAATCTATCATTTCTTATTAGCCAATTTGAAGCTTTTAATTTGGTTCTATTTCTTTATGGCACCTCTGTTCCACATTTTATGTACTGCTTCCTGCTCTCTCTGTGTAGTTAGGACCAGTATTTAAGTTCAGACTGAAAGAATTCCTGCTGAAAGCGGGGTCGCCCTTTGATGGCAGCCAGGAGGAAGGTGACAGTGAGCCCCTACAGTGATGGGACGGGAGTGGCTGGGGTGAGGTCCAGGCCAGCCGAGCAGCAAGCCCAGCAGGCTAGAGGGAGTTTGCCAGGAAACAGTGTCAGCAGGCTGCTGTCCTGATCCAGTCAAATTTATTTGCTTTTGTGACTATTAGCAGCTCTCTTCTTACCTGGGTTATTACTTTCTCTTCTACATTTCCAGTAAAACCTTCAATTCAAGGGATTTCTGATTTTTTTTTTTTTTTGTGTGCGCATAACGTAAGTTTCATTCTAATCTTTTTGAGATGTGTTTGACTTTATATGGTGATAGCTATATCTGAATTCTTCAGATTTCAGAGAATTCAGGGAGCGATGTGTTGAGGATACAATGTAGATTGAGTTTTGCTTTGCTCTGAGATTTAGTATTTAATCTTACCCATCGCTTTTATCTTATGTATGCCTTTAGAAACCATACAGGACACTCTATTATCTACCTTTTAGTCTCAAAAATTAATAAGAGGTACATGGAAAGCAATTGCCAATTATCCTATAATAAACTACTGGACTTATGTTGTTTCATACTGCGGTTTTGTTTAAGATGCTTTATAGCACTGAATATAGTATTATTAAAAGATAATTCTCACAGGAGAGAGTTTCTTATAGCTGGGCCCTCAGCCAAACCTTTTTTTTTTAAGTTCTTAAAAGCTTACAATCCAAACTGTTTCTGTCATTTAGTGAAATAAAGCACCCCATGGGAGCTCATTGTTAAAGAGAAGTCACCTAACTATGATCTATTTAGTGATACACACACGCGCACACACACCCATAGACACCAGTTATGGTTATCGATGCCTCAGTATTAAACTAAGTGCATCCATGGAATAGATTTCATAGAAGTTGATTTTATTCATCTTGATGAATAGCTTACATGCTAGACTCAGGTTATCATTATTCTCATTGTTATAGGTGGTGAAGTGAAGTCCCTCAGTCATGTCCAACTCTTTGCGACCCCATGGACTGTAGCCTACCTGGCTCCTCAGTCCATACGATTTTCCAGGCAAGAGTACTGGAGTGGATTGCCATTTCATTCTCCAGGGGATCTTCCTGACCCAGGGATTGAACCCGGGTCTCCTGCATGGTAGACAGATGCTTTACCGTCTGAGCCACCAGGGAAGTCCTTGTAGGTGGTATCAACCTGCTACTAGTTAGGAACAAGTGAAATTGACCTTGGCATAAAACAGAGTATTCTGATTTACTTTCACTAGAGTTTGGTTCTTGAGATCTATTGGTCTAAGGCAGGGGACCTAAACCTGTATGCCACGGGCCGGCACCTCCTGTCAGATCAGTAGTGGCATTAGATTGGAAGAAAAGTGCAAATAAATACAGTGTGCCTGAATCATTCTGAACCGCCCCGTTCCCAGTCCGTGCACAAACTGTATTCTGTGAAATTGGTGCTTGGTACCAAAAAGGCTGGGGACCGCTGGTCTGAAGCACACAGGCAGCTACCTGATGTGTGAAAGCAATGAAATGAAACTCCAATTGCTTGGTTACGTAGAATTTTATTTAGTTTTACTGTGTTTTTTGGTTAGGCTGAATTTCCCCCCTTTTTTGGAAACTCTAGTTTTCATAATATCAAATATTTTAACTCTTGCTATTTTGCATATTCCAAGTCTTATGTGTCCTCATTGTTTTCACCAATGTGATAACAATAGGAACATGTTTACATCAAACAAGACTGAATCTGTCTTTAACTACCTTTCACTTTCCTTTCAACAACAAATCATTGCTTTTCCCTTTCCCTTCTCTTCTTGCATAGTGATAACTGTGTCTATAAAATAGGAAGAGAGGCCCTAGTATCTAATGTTAATTTTAGTATTATCTATTAACTTATTACATACACATGTGTTTTTAGTTAATGTACAAAATGCATTCTTATTTACTTTAAAAACTTCTGTGCACTTCTGTGTACTTAGCAGAGTGATAGTGTTAGACCCGGAGAAGGCCTAATCACCGGAGCCGTCGCTTCACAGATCACCAAGACTCGGATATCGATGCAATCAGCAAGAGGATTTATTGAACCAGCGCACCGGGGTTCAGTCACCTCCGAGGAGGAACGAACCCAGAGCTCTGGTCACAGGAAATTTTATACAGAAAAATCACAAGTAGGTGGGAATAGGGTTAGGACACTGAAAACAATGTGATTGGGGGCCATAGGCAGGTACAGGTGGGGTGAGGACGTTTGATTGGTGGGCAAGGCTTAACCTTTAAGGGGATAGGTCTGCAGGTTATCAGGTTGAAACGGCTGGCTGACCACCTCGTGGCGGTTGGTCAGTCTTCAGAAAAACAACTACCCAGAAAAAGTTTTACCAGAAAATGTATCACTGGGGGGTCTCTTGCCAGGAAACTAGGCTATAAGTCATCAGTTAAGGATTAATAGAAAAACACCACTATACCATTATAGAGGGGCTGTTTCAGGGATCAGGAGGCCATGAGTCACCAGATGAGGGGAAGGTTATTTTTCATGAGGTATGGCGTGCCTCTGGGGTTTTAGAACAAAGGAGACTTAAAATTTTAACCTAATTCCTTCAATAGATTATAGAAATACAGGGCAAGATCCTAGCTCTCAGAGAATATATCTAGTTGATAATTGATTTAAAAATAGTATGCCATACGTATCATGTGCTTTCTCTTAAAATCTCATCACTTGTCGCTGTGGTGTGCCCAGCTGTTGAGCAGATATTTCCTTCAGTGTTAGATTCTGAGCTGTAGAAGAAATTACTAACAGGACTTCCATGGGTTGCTGTTGATGATATTTGCACTTTTCAATTTGGGGATAATTTAAGAGCTATTACACAGTGTTGTGTTATATGGCAGAGGACAGTGGTTCCATATCTTGCTGATACCTAGAATTACCTCAGGAATTGTTAAGAGATACAGGTCCTGAGGCCCTACCTATAGAGATCTTGATATTTAGATTCTGCAGTTATGGGTGTGTTCAAATCCAGATTATAAATAGATGACAGAGTAAGGAAGGACAAAGAGGTGGGGTCAAGCGTTCAGCACTGTTGGTAGTATAACAGGATGATAGATGGGGAAGGAAGAGGGTTATGAATTTTTTGTCTTAAGAACAGGGTAACTCTAAACTTATTCAGATTCTGTTCGGACCATGTCTTCCCAACATTTCCAAAGTAATCTCACATATTGCTTGCTGCTTTCAAATAGAAAGTCACCAACAAACGAAACTTGACTTAAATGAAGACTTTAGACTTCCTCTTCTGCCCTCTCAAAACTTTTCTAATACTTCAGTTGCCTTCAATAAAATAAACTGACGTGTTCTCTGCACTAAAGAAAATTACCACTGAAAGATAAAATTGAAACCAGTTGGAACCCAAAAGGGGAAAACAGAGACACTGTAACTGTGGTTGTTTCCCATTGAGCTCAGCCAGCAACAAACCAAATGGAGATACTCAGTAATATTTTTATGCACATAAAGTAAGAGAACTGTATTATATGAAATTCAGAGTTCTGATTTATGTGTTTCTTTGTTTATAAAACTCAGATTTTCATCTTCTCATAAACCAACATATCCCACGTGAAACATTATCAAACATTCTAGCTGCTTAAGAGCTCTGATTCTACCTAGATATTGATGGAAAGGTAGAAACTCATTTTATAATTTTATTAAGGCTGATTTGTTTTTATGGTCATTTTACATGTAGACATATGATAAACTCATATGAGAACATATGGAGAATACATAAGAGACAGTTATATTCTGGGACTAAACCATTGGTCCCTGTAGGGTTGACACATTTTAAAAGGCATGAGGAATATAAATGTGTTTGATTATGTGAACACTATTTGAAAAACAGAATTATCAAGCAACACTGCTAGGTGTTATTTTGCAGGGAAAAGGTTGAATATTTACTCACAGTTTCAAAACTTGAAGCAAGAATAAATTAACCTCAGTTGGAAAGGAAGAGGATGAAGGACTAGATACTTACTTATTGAGCACTTATTATGTCAAGGATTGGTAAACTACAAAAGTTAAATGTGAATAACCATGTCGTTTTCTAAATTCATAGATGCTATTCGCACGCTACCATGCTTATTTGTTACTTACTGGCTACAGCTGCCTCCAGGACATAATTGGGTGGATTGAATAGAATCACAACAGAGACTGTATGACCTACAAAGCCCCAAATAGTGACTATCTAGGCTTATCCAGGACTGCCAGTTACACAATTTGCAGAATTTGCCTCAACAGTTTTCCCAAGGTTCTCCTGGGTCCTTCCAGGAGTCTAGGATGGTGGAGGTGATCACACATTGTTAGCTGGTTTTGTTTGGTTTGGGTTTCCACATCAGGCCTTTGCCTTTTTTGAGTATATTGCTCCAGTCTGCATAAACATTTTTTAAAAATCTGGTGATTTCTCTGAGTCCCTGGGTCCCTGCCATAATCTCTAAGTTTTCACTTTAGTTCTTCGTAAGTTACACAGAAATCAGTTCTTTTAGATACTTAGTTCTTTCTCTAGAAGTAACTCCTATAATAAATGTGTTATAAAGTTTCCTAGAAACATTTATGCATATACTAGCAAATGCATGTCAGTATTCTTTCTTGCTTCCCCAACAAATGCTAGCATTTACTGTGCAGTCTTGCATACCCCGTTTCTGTCATTTATTGGTATTTATGAAAATTATTCCATATTGTTCCATAAACAGTTTCCTTGGTCATGAATATAGCAGCAGAGTGGTCCATTGAGTGGGGCATAGCACAGTTTAATCAGGCACGCTTCTCTTGAAAAGCTGTACGATCTTTTCAAACCTTTTGCTATTATAAACAATGCCCAGCTTACCATAGTTTATTGAATCTGTCTCCAGTTGGTGAACATTTATAATCTTTTGCTAGTAACAATGCTGGAATATGCAATCTTATACATAAATTCATTGTGCATAAATAAGAATATATATGGGTTATTCACACACACACACACATATGTATACATATAGGAATAAAGATATGGATAAATTCCAAAATAATTGGAGGACCTATTCTTTTTCAGCACAGATCTAGGTGCTAACATATAACAGGGAACAAACAGTCACAAATATCTTTTTAAATGGAACTGACATCAAAGTGGAAGGCATAGACAATAACATGTATTATGTCAGGTGGTGATAAGTGCTATGGAGAAAAGTGAAGCAGGCGAAGGGGAAAAGGAGTGTCAGTAGGGAGGAGTTGTGACTTGAAGCACATCATCAGGAAACATATCTGTGAGAAAGGGACATTAACCAAAGATCTGGAAGAAGTGAGGGAAGATCTGGTGGTGATATAAACTCAAATGCAAAGGCTCTCCTGGGGGAGCTGATCTGGTATATTTGAAGAACAGCAAGGAAGCTAATACAGCTGGAAGGGAGGAATGAAAGGAAAGTGCTGAGGTCAGAGTAGCTAAGCAGAGGACATGGAATATAAAGTAAGACAGTTTAATTTACGGTTACCAAAGGAGAAATATTGCGAAGGGGGATAAATTAGGAGTTTGGGATTAACACATACCCATTACTGTATGTAAAATAGTCCACAAGAGCCTACTATATGATACAGGGACTATACTCAATATTCTGTAGTAACCTATATGGGAAAAGAATCTGAAAAAGAATGGATATGTGTATTTGTTTAACTGAATTACTGCTGTACACCTGATGCTAACACAATATTGTAAATGACCTCTATTCCAATACAAAATAAAAAATTAAATTTAATAAAAAGCAAGGCATTCTAGACTACTGCAGACTTTGCTTTTTACTCAAAATGATACAGAAAATCATTGAGTGGTACTGAACGGTGGAATAAAGTGAATTGACAGGATACAGTGAAAGAACTGATGCTTTCAAACTGTGGTGATAGAGTAGATGCTTGAGACCCCTTGGACTGCAAGGAGATCAAACCAGCCAATCCTAAAGGAAATCAGTCCTGAAATTTCATTGGAAGGACTGATGCTGAAGCTGAAGCTCCAATACTTTGACCACCTGATGCAAAGAGCCAACTCATTGGAAAAGACCCTGATTCTGGGAAAGATTGAAGGCAGGAGGAGAAGGGGACGACAGAGGATGGGATGGTTGGATGGCATCACCGATTGGATGGACATAAATTTGAGCAGGTTCTGGGAGTTGGTAATGAACAGGGAAGCCTGGCGTGCTGCAGGCCATGGAGTCACAAAGAGTCAGACATGACTTAGTGATGGAGCAACAATAAATAAAGAAGGGCTAGAAGTAACGATGGCTTGAAGCCCTTCAGTGTAAGTGGAGATATGGGAAGTGCTCAAATGCTAGATTTGCCAAAGACCGAAATGTGGCCTGTGGAGGAAGAAAGTCAGTGATGACTGCATCATTTTTGTTGAACAGTTTGAATTGAGTTGCCATTTTTTGAGAAAAAGACTAAAGCAGGTTTTGGAGTCAGGCAAGAGATGTGCTAAATTGGAGACAGTTATTGGGCAATTATGTAGAAATATCTAGGAGATTAGAAGTTTCTTTTTTAGGAGAAAGAACTTTCTTTTAAAAGTTTCTTTGAAACTATTATAAGATAGTTTCCCAGTTTCTGTCATTTGAATAAGTCCCTGGTGGGATCTAGGACACTGACCTTCTTCTAGACATGCTTAGTATACTTGAAACTGAAAAATCCTACATTATCAAGTTGAGGTCCTGATTCCACATCTCTTGGGGTGTTATTTTGTTTCCTCTTGTTCAAAAAAGTTAATTGCCTTCTGCAGTAAACTGAATTGTATGCAGTATTTGTAACAGTCTGAAATGGACCACACTGAGAAAGAAAAGACTGGATATGATGGATACCCAAATGGTATTCTCAATTAAAAACATGTCCTATTAGCCTAGCAGTACTGGGCTTAAGCCTCATAATTCCTACAGTGATGTTTTCCCAGCAGTCCTCTTTGACACCCTTAGCTCTTGGGGTTTCTTGCTGGACTTATTGACTTGTGACATGAATTAGGAAATTTGATAGAACAGGAGGTCCTCCGGATGTATGCAGTGGCCTGTAGATACTCGATCAGTCCCTACTTACAAAGCCCGATTCAATGTGTGGGAAAGGGATTAACTAGAGCTTGAGTAAGGTATTCACAGAGGTTAAACTTTAGCCAAAAGGGCTCCCATCACCACCTTTGTCAAGTACTGGGATGAAGTAAGAACTATACTTCAATTTTGGCGTTTAAATGATTATTTCCAATGAGGGTAACCCTCCCGAAAACCTCCAAGCCAACTTTATTTGTCCTTCCTAAAATATCCATTACCTGATTAGGTATTGAGATCCAATTGAAGACATACAATGTTAGCTATGCACGTTGTTAAGCATAGTGTTCTGGTGACATTTAGCAGTGTTCAGTAATTGGCTTAATGAACAGGTGTACAAGTATGTTAGTTATGCAGATGTTAATTTGCAGTAACATGTGCTAACTGATTTGGGAGGTTTCTTGTCTGAACTACAGCCAGTAAGATTTGTTCTTTAATTAGGAAATGATTGTGTGTGTGTGTGTGTGTGTGTGTGTGTGTGTGTGTGTGATTCCCACCATTAAAACCATTAGCTTGGTTTACTGTGCTCTGAACTTTGGGAACACTCTTGGTAATGCCATTCCTATGGCTGCAGGTACCGTGCAGGTGTCAGGATGAAATCTGCCTTTCTGTGGGATGCCTTAGTTAGTGCACAGCTGTAGGCAATGCAGAGAGGGGAGCTTCACAGCTGTAATATGCAGCTTATAAAAGGAGATGGAGACGCAATCTCCCACTGCATATTGCATCAGCCGTTCCTTCCAAGGTTCGGTAAACAAATGTGTTATCCCTCACCAAATGGATTCACAAGCAGTTGAAAACAAAATTGTGCTTGCTTTCCACACTGACTCATCTTGACCTATATATTTTTTTTTCCTTTGTTCTCTTCCCTGTTGTTTCTGATTCTGTTTACACTTGGTCCTGGGGATTGCCAAGGCTAACTATTAGTCTGTAAACTATAAAAAGGGACAGGCATATTTAAGCCACACTCTAGACATATTTTAATTTTTATACTGAAAAAATGGGACTTTGAACAGGCTGATATAGCAGGCACCCATAGAGCAGCCTCCCAGAGCAAACAAATGCTTATATTTTGTCATATTTACTATAGATCTTTGCTTTGAAAGAAATAAAACACTAGAGGTATAATTGAGTCTTTCAGGGTTCTACTTTTTCCACTATCACTTTCTTCTTCCAAGATAAACACCATCATTAATCTATTGAATGCCCATTCCATGTTTTTATATTTTTTCAGTATATATATATATATATACACTCACTTATAAGTAATACATAAAATTAGCCTGTGTCTTCTTTTCAATTTAGAGGAATGCTAATATACTGCATACAACATTTGCAACCACTTTTCTAGTTCCATTCAGCATTGTATTTGGGATCTATTCCTGTTGAAATATGTAGCTGTAACACTGTCACTGTAAATGCTGCATTGTATTCCATTATATTAACATACTATAATTTATCTACCCATTCTATAACCCCTGGCATGTGGGTTGTTTCTAATTTTGTACTGTTATAAACATGTGATACAGCAGTCCCTCTCCTGGGCGTGTATCTGGAGAAAACCATAATTCAAAAACCATGCGCCCCAGTGTTCCCTGTGGTCCTGTTTACAATAGGCAGGACATGGAAGCAGCCTAGGTGTCCATCAGCAAGGGTGTGGTACATATGTACAATGAAATTAGCCATAAAAAGAATGTGATAATGCCATTTGCAGCAACATGGATGGATCTACTGATTGTCATTCTGACTAAAGTCAGACAGAAAGACACATATCACATGATATTACATATCTGGAATCTAAAAGGGTACAAATGTACTTATCTACAAAACAGTAACAGTTATATATATAGAAAACAAACTTATGGTTACCAGAGAGTAAGGGGGATTGGGATAAATTGCAAGACTTGGATTAACATATACATACTACTATGTGTAAGATAGACAACTAATAAGGACCTACTGTGCTTAGCACCGGAGAAGGCAATGGCACCCCACTCCAGTACTCTTGCCTAGAAAGTCCCGTGAATGGAGGAGCTTGGTAGGCTGGAGTCCATGAGGTCGCTAAGAGTCGGACATGACTGAACGACTTCTCTTTCACTTTTCACTTTCACGCATTGGAGAAGGCAATGGCAGCCCACTCCAGTGTTCTTGCCTGGAGAATCCCAGGGACGGGGGAACCTGGTGGGCTGCCGTCTATGGGGTCACACAGAGTCGGACACGACTGAAGCGACTTAGAGCAGAGCAGCAGAGTGCCTAGCACAGGGAAGTGTACTCAATATTCTGTAGTGGCCAATATGGGAAAAGAATCTGAAAAGGAGTGGATATATGTATACATATAACTGATTCACTTTGCTGTACACCTAAAACTAGCACAGCATTGTTAAACCTCAATAGAAATTTTTGAAAACATTAAACATACTTGTCTTCTTGATCATTTGACCTATAAATGTAAGAATTGGGTTATACTAATGAGTTAAGCACATGTTAACTGTACTTTGCACGAATAATTGCTAATTTTAAAATTGTTGTCCTAATTTTTATTGCCACTGTTGGCTCAATCAAATCCTTATTTCTCCTCTTCCTCATCCATAGTGGTTAGTGAGACTTTTTCGTTGTTTTGAATTTGATAAATGTGAAATGGTGTTTCACTGATTGTTTTCACTTATATTTCCCTGGTTTATTGGTGAGGTTGAGTAACTGTTTAGTACTAGCTATTGTGTACTTGCGCAAATGACTCAATATTTATGTTCCTTAGTCTCTTCCTTTGTAAAATGATGATGGTAAAACATCTCATATAAGGTGATATAAAATTAGTTCCAGACACAGAACAAATATTTAATACAAGTTGATTTTGGTGGGGATTGTAATGATTGTGGTTGTAGTTAATACTGCTAATACTACTACCGTTATTATTATTGCTGTAGCTATTGCCATTACTAAACTTTTCATTTTTGTGTGTATGCAAATACATATGTTTTGTGTGTATATATTGCATAGGTTATCCTTTGCCCATTTTTCAATTGTGTGTGTATAGTATTTCCAGGAATATGAGGGTAAAGATGATGTAAAGAGAGTGGGAGATAATAATAAAAAGAAGAAATCATTGTAGCTATCACACAGAAATCACTGTAGACTTTCCCTGCCTGTCTTTGTCATACTTGGACTCATTTAAACATCAAATTATTAAGTGAAGTTAAAATAACAGCTGGTTCAAGGAATACATGAAAAATGATTTCCATGTCATTAGAATCATTTTTGGAATTGTATACATATGAATTAAAATATGTAGGTATGTAGGCAAATAACAGTTGGTTTTGTTTGTCTGCTATATCTAACACGGCAGTTGGGCATTGCTTGTTGAATAGAGGTGCATATATGAGTGAAAGTGAACGTGTCCGTTACTGTGTCCTGTTCTACTCTTTGTGACCCCGTGAGCTATAGCCCAGCAGTGTCCTCTGTTGATGACATTCTCCAGGCAAGAATACTGGAGTAGGTAGCCATCCCCTTCTCCAGGGGGGCTCCCTGACCCAGGGATCCAGCCTGGGTTTCCCACGTTGCAGGCAGCTTCTTCACTGTCTGAGCCTCCAGTGGATCCCTGCATATGTGTAGGCATGAAGCTCTGTAAGGGCTCCCGGGCGGCTCAGTGGTAAAGAACACGCCTGCCCACGCAGTTGATGCAGGAGAAACGGATTCGATCCGTGGATCAGGAAGATTCCCCGAATAAGCGCATGGCAACCCACTCCAATATTCTGGCCCGGAGGACCCCATGGATAGAGCAGCCTGGCAGACTACCGTCTAGGAGGTTGCAAAAGAGTCACACAGGACTGAACATGCACTCCCGAAGCTATCTAAATTTTCACCGTGGCTTGAAACCCTTTAATTATTAGCTTTATTTACCATGGCTTTGTGTATAGGATACTTAATAGGAAGTACATTTCCATATATTTCTTATAATAAAATATAACACATCAGTTGATGTTGATTCTAAGATAACAATGTTCTCTAACCTGGAACTATGACTTCTGATAACCAAAAAGGAGATTTTCTAAGTCATATGCTTGTATTCATTGAAGCTATATTGTTATGGATAAATAAGTCACAATTGTTAGCTATCTTTTGGACATACTTCCATGATTAGTAGGTTTCCTAAGTCCACATGCTCAGGACACATGAGTAGATTGTCCTGTGTGCCACTGTATGCTCATGCTAGACTTCACACGTTGTAGGTGTTCAGCAAATATGTCCTGGATGCTGAGCAAATGAACGAATAGTGTTGATGCCAACTTTAGAAATCAATCTTTCTCACAGGAATTTTGAGGTAAATTAGTTGTAAAACTTTTGTTATGACTTATGATTAGTTATCACAATGTAAATTATTGTATTGCCCACTTATATTAATATTGGCTACAGACTGCAAACATCTTGTCACATGTTTTGTATATCTCCTGTGATAGCCAAAATTAATATGGGATTCCTGAACATTGCCTAAATTAGATTGGGGAAAGAATATAACTTATACATATGAATTAAAATATGTAGGTATGTAGGCAAATAACAGTTGGTTTTGTTTGTCTGCTATATCTAACACGGCAGTTGGGCATTGCTTGTTGAATAGAGGTGCATATATGAGTGAAAGTGAACGTGTCCGTTACTGTGTCCTGTTCTACTCTTTGTGACCCCGTGAGCTATAGCCCAGCAGTGTCCTCTGTTGATGACATTCTCCAGGCAAGAATACTGGAGTAGGTAGCCATCCCCTTCTCCAGGGGGGCTCCCTGACCCAGGGATCCAGCCTGGGTTTCCCACGTTGCAGGCAGCTTCTTCACTGTCTGAGCCTCCAGTGGATCCCTGCATATGTGTAGGCATGAAGCTCTGTAAGGGCTCCCGGGCGGCTCAGTGGTAAAGAACACGCCTGCCCACGCAGTTGATGCAGGAGAAACGGATTCGATCCGTGGATCAGGAAGATTCCCCGAATAAGCGCATGGCAACCCACTCCAATATTCTGGCCCGGAGGACCCCATGGATAGAGCAGCCTGGCAGACTACCGTCTAGGAGGTTGCAAAAGAGTCACACAGGACTGAACATGCACTCCCGAAGCTATCTAAATTTTCACCGTGGCTTGAAACCCTTTAATTATTAGCTTTATTTACCATGGCTTTGTGTATAGGATACTTAATAGGAAGTACATTTCCATATATTTCTTATAATAAAATATAACACATCAGTTGATGTTGATTCTAAGATAACAATGTTCTCTAACCTGGAACTATGACTTCTGATAACCAAAAAGGAGATTTTCTAAGTCATATGCTTGTATTCATTGAAGCTATATTGTTATGGATAAATAAGTCACAATTGTTAGCTATCTTTTGGACATACTTCCATGATTAGTAGGTTTCCTAAGTCCACATGCTCAGGACACATGAGTAGATTGTCCTGTGTGCCACTGTATGCTCATGCTAGACTTCACACGTTGTAGGTGTTCAGCAAATATGTCCTGGATGCATGAGCAAATGAACGAATAGTGTTGATGCCAACTTTAGAAATCAATCTTTCTCACAGGAATTTTGAGGTAAATTAGTTGTAAAACTTTTGTTATGACTTATGATTAGTTATCACAATGTAAATTATTGTATTGCCCACTTATATTAATATTGGCTACAGACTGCAAACATCTTGTCACATGTTTTGTATATCTCCTGTGATAGCCAAAATTAATATGGGATTCCTGAACATTGCCTAAATTAGATTGGGGAAAGAATATAACCATGTTTACTTATGCTCATGAGCATCCCTCAGTTGTAAAGGAATAAATTTGTAGTAGAGTTGCATGGAAAAATCCATGTATTATAGGAAATATAAGAATACTCACTTGGCATTTTATCTTAGATAATTAGTATCTTGATGTTAACATGTCTTTAATAATAATACACATGTTTTTATTATTGCATCATTATATTCTCTACAGACAGTATTTTATAATGTTTCATTATTATTTGGTCAATTAGCAGTGTCAATTTAAGCACTCTAATTTAATGCTATGGCTTCAAACCCAGTGGCTATATGGGTTTTCATTTGCACAAGGAGAGATCACATAAAAATAGAGGCCTCGTGAAGCTGAAGACCATAGGGCCATTACTAATAAAATCAGTATTTGAAATTTTTGTATTGAGAATTTAAAAATACCTCTTTAGTCTCATTCAAGTAATTTGAAATATTATAGAATCACTATAATTTAAGTTTATAAACTAATTATGTTGTTGTTATAAACACATTTAACGTGAGAGCGACCCTCTGAAATTTTTAAGTGCAGAGTACAGCATTGTTAATTTCGGGCTCAGGGTTACGCCACGGATCTCTAGAACTCATTGAACTAGTATGACCCATTGAACAGTAACTCTCCATTTCTCCCTTCCTCCAGCTCCTAGCTTCAGCTCCAGTCTGCATCGTTTCTATCAGTGTTATATTTTAGATTCCTCACAGAAGTGTAACCATCGCAGTATTTGTGCTTTTGTGAATTGCTTATTTCACTTAGCGTAGTGACTTCCAGGTTCTTCCATGTCGTTGCAAATGGTGGGATTTCCTTATTTTCAAAAGTTGAATCATTCCATTCTATGTCTCTGTTACATTTTCTTTATTCATTCATCCTTTGATGGACGTTTAGATTGTTTCCACATCTTGGCTATTGTAAATAATGCTGTGTCCACATAGGAGTTTAGATAACTCTTCAAGAGTTGAATTTCAATTCTTTTGGATATATACTCAGAAGTGAGATTGCTGGGCTGTATGGTAGTTCTGTTTTAATTATTTGAGAAATATTTGTAGTGTTTTCCATAGTGGCTGTACCGTTTTACGTTCCTACTAACAGTGTACAAGACTTCCAATTCCTCTACATCCTCACCAACACTTTTTTTTTTTTGTAACAGTAGTCATCTTAACAAGTGTGAGGTGATGTCTCGTGTGCATTTCCCTTCATGATTAGCACTGTTGAGCATCTTTTTATTTTGTTCATTCCAAATGTCCTCTTTGGAAAAATGTCTATTTGAGTTTTAATTGAGTCATGGAATTACCCATTTTTAAATTAAGTCATGGAATATTTGAGTTTTACAAGTATTAGAAACATATTTGAAATAAAAGAATCTTAAGACAAGTGGCATTTTCTGGTCTTTATGAAAGCACAGACTTTTGAATGTTTGAAAGCTTCAATACTATATAGATAAATTTCATATATCATTACCCCTCTTGAAATTCTCTATTATCTAAGCCTGTGGTTGTGATTGCTAAGGAATGCTTTTAAGACAAAAAAGCCAAAGGCAATAATTGTTGCTGTTTTGTCACTAAGTCATATTTGACTCTTTTTGCAACCCCATGAATTGTAGCCTGCCAGGCTCATCTCTCCATGAGATTTCCCAGGCAAGAATACTGAAGTGGGTTTCCATTTCCTCCTCCAGGAGATCTTTCTGACCCAGTGATCAAACCCATGTCTCTTGCACTGCAGACAGATTCTTTATTGCTGAGCCCCCAGGGAAACCCCCAAAGGTGATAAGAGCCACTGGTTAATATCTAGTGATCATGGTGAAAACATGATTGCTCCTGTCTAGTAAAGAAGTTATTTTAAACTAGGTTTGCTCTAACGATCCTTAGTTCAGCAGTACCCACTCATGGAATTCTATTCATTTCTTGTGTACATGTGTGAGTGCTCAGTTTTGTCCGACTTTTGGCAAACCCATGGACTGTAGCCTACCAGGCTCCTCTATTCATGAAATTTTCCAGGTATAAATACTGGAGTGGGTTGCCATTTCCTACTCCAGGGGATCTTCCTGACCCAGGGTTTGAATCCTGGTTTCCTGTGTCTCCTGCATGGGCAGGTGGATTCTTTACTTCTGGCACCAGCTGGGAAGCCCATTTCTTGAACCCAAGATAAACTAAAGTATAATACAAGGAAAATATGTAAGGATTCAGAAAATAAAACTGTGAACTCTAGGCATTTAAGAGATCTAATCTTCATTTTAAGTAGCTTATTTATTTGGAAAGGGGAGAAATTGAAATATACATTAATTTAAAAAAAGCAAAAATATGATGTTGCACAAAATGACCATTATTATGCTTGAATTATTCAGGAGTCACTTAGTTTGCAGGATAATCATGTGTCTTTCATACTGTATAGCATTTTCACTGTATATGTGCTTTCTTAGTCTCCCTTACTGGGATTTAAGGATATTGAATGATTTGGATATTTTTTTGACTATTTTGTTTGACTAGCACACATTTCTAAAAGATTCT
>SJYC01013788.1:0-27172 GCA_006408675.1 Madoqua kirkii | reverse complement strand
TAAAAAAAAAACAAATAGAATCATAGTACCTCCTCTTTGCCTTTTTGTCTAAGCTTATGTTTTTGAGATTCATCCATATTCTTGCAGGTTGTATTAATTTGTTCACCTTTGCAAAAATTCCAATGACTGGACTTTTCACAATTAATCCATTCTTCTATTTATGGACATCTGTTTTCCCTCCCAGGTTTTGGCTGTTACAAGTAATGTTGTCTGATCATACATACAGTTGGTCTTCATTATTAGTGAATTTTGAATTTGTAAGTTTGTCTACTTATGGAAATTTACCTGTAACCCCCAAATCAATACCTGCAGAGTTCTCCCTGTTATTCAAGGACATGCCCAGAGTGGCTAAAATTTCAGTCACTTGATGTGCATGATTCCAGCTGAGGTTCAGCCAGACAGTGCTCTGCTTTCTGGTTACAGTTGTCACACTGTCAAGACATCCCCTTTTTGCTGACTTTTTAGTGCCATGTTTTTCACATCTTTGTGCTTTTTCTTGGTGATTTTGCTGTTCACATGGCTCCCTCCCCAGCATAGTGATGAAGGGCTGTCTGATGGTCCTAAAGGCAGGAAAACTGTAATGTGCCTTACGGAGGGCATATGTGTTGGTGAGCTTTGCTCGGGCATGAGTTATAGTGGTCTGTATGGGACTAAAACAGGAACACACATAAAACAAGATTGCAAGTGTGCTCAGTTGCGTCTGATTCTTTGTGATTATGGACTGTAGGCCACCAGGCTCCTTTTGTGCATGGGATTCTCCAGGCAAGAATACTGGCACCTGGGAGCCCATGATAATGCTGTAACCAAAGGCTGACAGGAAGCTAGCCCTGCATTTCCTCTGAGAGCAGTGGCTCAGCATCTGTCAATTTAGTGCTCGTAGTGACTGTAGAAATGACTGCTGTGAATTAACACAAGTCCTGAATATATACTCGTGAAGTGCACGTATTCCTACGAGTTATGGTGCTGGGTCATCTGATTGACATGCTTTCATCGTTAGTACATCTGTCAGCGAGATGTGAAAGGCAATGCGTTCCTGTGCCCTCCCACCAGTGGTATAGGGGAGGGCTAGACATCTCTGGGGTCCCAGGTGGCACATGCGTGTGTGTGCTCTGTCATGCCTGATTCTCTCAGTTGGGTCTCGCTCTGTAGTCTACTGTGCACTTTCCTGACAACAGATGTTGTTGTACATCTTTTCATAAAGTACTCATAGGCCACTTAGATCCCCTCTTTTGTAAAATATCTTTTCCAATCTTTGACCAAAATTGGGTTGTCTGTCTTTTTCTTGTTTTGTGGGAGTCCTGTTTATAGTCTGTTTACAGGTATGACCTAAATCAAATCCATTATGATTATACAGTGGAAGTGAGAAATAGATTTAAGGGCCTAGATCTCATAGATAGAGTGCCTGATGAACTATGGACGGAGGTTCATGACATTGTACAGGAGACAGTGATCAAGACCATCCCCATGGAAAAGAAATGCAAAAAAGCAAAATGGCTGTCTGGGGAGGCCTTACAAATAGCTGTGAAAAGAAGAGAGGCGAAAAGCAAAGGAGAAAAGGAAAGATATAAGCATCTGAATGCAGAGTTCCAAAGAATAGCAAGAAGAGATAAGAAAGCCTTCTTCAGCAATCAATGCAAAGAAACAGAGGAAAAGAACAGAATGGGAAAGACTAGAGATCTCTTCAGGAAAATTAGAGATACCAAGGGAACATTTCATGCAAAGATGGGCTCGATAAAGGACAGAAATGGTCTGGACCTAACAGAAGCAGAAGATATTAAGAGGAGGTGTCAAGAATACACGGAAGAACTGTACAAAAAAGATCTTCACGGCTCAGACAATCATGATGATGTGATCACTAATCTAGAGCCAGACATCTTGGAATGTGAAGTCAAGTGGGCCTTAGAAAGCATCACTACGAACAAAGCTGGTGGAGGTGATGGAATTCCAGTGGAGCTGTTTCAAATTAGGAGATAAGAAAGCCTTCTTCAGCAATCAATGCAAAGAAACAGAGGAAAAGAACAGAATGGGAAAAACTAGAGATCTCTTCAAGAAGATCAGAGATACCAAGGGAACATTTTATGCAAAGATGGGCTCGATAAAGGACAGAAATGGTCTGGACCTAACAGAAGCAGAAGACATTAAGAAGAGGTGGCAAGAATACATGGAAGACCTGTACAAAAAAAGATCTTCACGACCCAGATAATCACGATGGTGTGATCACTAATCTAGAGCCAGACATCTTGGAATGTGAAGTCAAGTGGACCTTAGAAAGCATCACTATGAATAAAGCTAGTGGAGGTGATGGAATTCCAGTAGAGCTATTTCAAATCCTGGAAGATGATGCTGTGAAAGTGCTGCATTCAATATGCCAGCAAAGTTGGAAAACTCAGCAGTGGCCACAGGACTGGAAAAGGTCAGTTTTCATTCCATTTCCAAAGAAAGGCAATGTTAAAGAATGCTCAAACGACCGCACAATTGCGACCCCATAGATGGCAGCCCACCAGGCTCCCCCATCCCTGAGATTCTCCAGGCTAGAGCACTGAAGTGGGTTGCTATTTCCCTCTCCAATGCATGAAAGTAAAAAGTGAAAGTGAAGTTGCTCAGTCGTGTCTGTCTCTTTGTGACCCCATGGACTGCGGCCCACCAGACTCCCCCGTCCCTGGGAATCTCCAGGCAAGAGCACTGGACTGGGTGCCATCGCCTTCTCTGATTTAAGGGTGTGAGTGCGTGCTAAGTCATTTCAGTTGTGTCTGACACTGTGACATCATAAACTGTAGCCCGCCAGGCTTCTCTGTCCAGAGGGATTCTCCAGGCAAGAATACTGGAGAAGGTCGCTGTGCCCTCCTCTAGGGCATCTTCCTGACCCAGGGAGCAAACCTGTATGGCTCCTGCATTGGCAGGCAGGTGTTTTTACCACTAGCACCACCTGGGAAGCCCAATTTAAGCTCAACTCCTGATAACTACGGAATTTTATACGTTTTAACCCTAAGTGTGCATATTCAAACACATTTCCTGCTCTAGCTGTTTCTCCTTTCTGGATGCCCTCTCCCTTTACCGCCTTTGCTAGGCCCGCTCTAAACCACGGGTTGAGAAGGCAAGTCTGTCACTGTCACTCTTACTCCAGACAACAAACCTTCCAGGTCATGTGCGGGCAGTCAGCGCCCCCTGGCGTCCACTCCCCTGCACCCTGGGACAGCTCAGATAAAGCTCACCTCCCCAGAGTGCTCAGCCATCTAATCTTCTCTATTCCAGCCCCCACATCTCTCATATTTGTTGTCCATTAGGAATACCATTAATTAATCTCAGGTAATATAATTACTGGGCTTCCCAGGTGGCTCAGACAGTAAAGAATCTGTCTGTAATACAGGAGACCAGGTTCGATCCCTGGATCGGGACGATCCCTGGAGGAGGAAATAGCAACAACTCCAATATTCTTGCCTAAATAATTCCATGGCGGGAATTGAGAATTTCTGGTGGGCTAAAGTTCACGGGTCGCAAAGAGTTGGACGTGACTGAGCAACTAACACTGGATATAATAGATGGTACTAATAAACCCTAACATTTCAATGCACTAACTTTTCTAGGAAATAACATTCACAAGTCAATATCTTTCCTCAACATAAAACTATGGTGAAAATATAAGACCACATAAAGAAAAGAAATGGGGGGAGCCAAGCCTTTTCTTATTTTATTCTGCTTACTAAATGAAATACAACGAAATTTTTATTTAAATAAATTTAGGTATCTTTTGCCAGAGGGTGAGTTTCTGTACTTGGGCCACTCTACTGGAATATGTTGGATTATAACTCATCAAACATAGTTTTACACAGGAAAAGCCAAACACCATGTTAGTCAATGGATTTCAGTGTTTATCAACAACAGCTGTCATGCCCCTAATGTCAATGACCTACGGTGGGTCAGCCAAGAGTTGAGGGACCTTCACCCCACTGTTTGCAAGCCAAGTACAATAATAAATGAGACTGTCACAATTCCTACATAACACACATATACAAACACACAAACATAAGCACACACATAAGCTCTACCAACAGTAAAATATCTTATCTCCACTGAAGTAAGAACATGCATAGCAAAAATGCTATTGCTAACTCAATTTCACTTATGAGCTAAAAAAGATTAGAATACGAAGCAAACTAGTTTACTGATTAATTTACCCACTGGTAAATACCACATTTTCATTTACAGTGATTGTATCCAATCCATGTGATATTTCCTTATCAAACAGAACTGAATTCTGCTTAAAATAATCCTCTTCTCTCATCCGTCTTGAGAGCAGAAACAGTACAGCATAGACACCTGTGCTAACAGGCCAAGCCGCGTTTCCGCTTTCGCTCTTTTTCATGGAACTGTTACATCATTCAAATGGCTCTGCTTATGGTTATTAAAGAATTAAACAGTGCAACCTCATTTTTCCATGCCTAGCTCAGCTAGAAATAAAGAGTTAGTGAATTATGATTAAAAGTGTGGTTAGAAATTAATTTTTAAACAATAATTGTATTTGAACAACACAGGGCATGACATATTAGTTTGTAAAATGGCAAAACCAAATATTAATTCATACAACAATGAAAGCAAATGGCATAATAAATAACCATTTAATGACTCTTTATTGTTTTCTGAAGAAAAGGATTTTATTCCCCCACAGTCCTGTATTTAAGAACATTTCATACCCATATATACTTAGAGGACCTACATTAACCTAGAATTTTCTTTGACACTTTATCTCTTAAATGATAGCAAAGAGTTGTAAATACCAGTCAATTACATTTTGTTGCAGAAATCACTTCAATTTCACGCTTCTCTAATGTATAGTGCCTATTAAATTACCTGCATGATCACAGTCAAAATCTTATTTCCATACTGAACTATCACTGCACGACTACTCTGCCATGCAAACTATACTACAAATTTAATTAAAATTGGTATAATCATAAATGTATTATTTTGTCACAGCAGTTTTTAGAGGAACACATCAAAACTGGGTTAGACTGTAACAACATTTTTTTACATACAAAACTTAAAAAAGGATGTCTTTCTCTTAATGTTTAAGAAATGAATGGTCAAAAATTTTAAAATTTTTCCTTACATAGTTTCTTCAAAAGGCATAACCTCCAAATGTCAATGCACAGTTAAAGATTTTGGTTTTCTCAATGTTACTGAAATCTTGATAGACACCTTTTCTTAAGAATAATAAAGTATGATACAGATACATAATAAGCCTTTAAAAAATACCTGAGAGGTCTTGCCTGGGGATTGCCTGCTTCTACATATGGATGTAAATAATCCTTTATGTAGAGATCAGCAGCACTATTAGAATGGGTGCAAATGAGAATCCTGCTGAAATAAATGGTGCAAATAAAAAGAATGATACAACACAAAACTATTCAAGCAGTATAACACCAAAAAAAAGCAGTGGCCATTTTAATATAATACATTTCCCTCACCTACTCAGTAACCTGTAACATATTCAATTATGCTTTTAGGTAATTATTCTTAAAGTTTAATTACTCTCTAAGCTGTAAAGGAGACAACTTCCCCCAAATTATTTTTTAAGTCACATAAAATTATTTTTAAAAAACCCAACCCTTTTAACTTTAATATTTATCACAACTCTTAGCAGACTCGGCATTTTGGTGACTATTCAAAAGCTACTATTCTCTATGTTACCAATTTTTTAAAACAGTATGTTTTCAGAAAATTCAAATTTCAGTGCTTTGGGGTCTGAGTGTGGGCTCTTTTGGGGTCTTTTTATAATTTTTTTTTTTAAAACTTTACAAGCAAGATGAAAATTGTCTTGCTAGCCCTTGCTCTGCTTTCACAACAAGGATACAAGCTGTGCCCTACTGATGAGACCAGAGCGCACGCACCACTGACTTACCTGGTCTCCTGCTGCTGGAGGATGTGCCTGACGGCCTGGGCTAGAGTGAATGTCTTGCCTGTCCCATACGGGCCGATGATGAGGACAGGAGGCAACTGTACCGAAAGTGGGGTTGTAATGGCCAGAACAGCCTCTTTCTGCTTTGCATTTAGACGAGGATCCAACTGTTCATCCCACTGCCTAAAGAAAATTAAAATGTAAGTTATTTTAAACATAACATGACATGTAGGTATCCTGAATTTCAATGAACTATTAAAAATACTGAAATAACATAGCATCTATAATAAGAAATGCTTACTCTAAGACTACATGTTAAAAATTCCCCAAACAGAGTCAGTATAGGGTGTTTTACTATGATGATCAGAATTCACTGTAGTTATCGTGTCCTTTCCAGGTACACAAGACTCTGATAACTAACCTAAAGACATCACAACACACTTCTAGCTGAGCTGCTGCCATGTCTATAAACAGTAATAGCAATGTCTCAAAAATGCACTTTCCCTCTTACATAAAAGCACCAGAAAATTTTTTTCTGGTAATAATATATTAGCAGTTTCTTTGCATAGCAAATTATATGCCAAAGGGAAATTAATTTTCAAATTCTAAACCACTGCAAGATTTCTCAGTAAAATCTAAAACAAAACAAAAATAAAAACCCCTGTGTGACACTGATTAAGAGATATCAAACTTTCATAAAGATCCTAATTTAGAAAATAAGAGGTTTTGTCCATGGTGCTTTTTAGGTCTACCATGTCCTTTAACTTTTCTGTTCATTCTATTAATTTTTGAGAGTTTGATACTGAAACTTTAACTAAAAATCTTAATTCATCTACCCAAAAAATAATTTTATAGTAGAACTTTATGTAACTTTGTTCTGTATTCTCCAAGTTTCCTATAAATGTACTATCGTACTTTCATAATTTAAAAAAGAAAACGGTTTAAGGCCAAACAAGATGAAATGCTTTCTAATATCTTCACACACAGTAAGACAGGCATGCCGCATCCTTCAGGGCAGAGACCCCTGCCACGGCAGCTCGAGTGGCTCCCTGAGGAGGTTCATTTCATTAGCGGCACTTCTCTGACTTGGCTAATTTTGAAGATTTAAATGGACAGTAGATGCTGAAAGGGATCAAACTAAGTGGAGAATCAACAGCATTCTTTCTCACAACTACAATTCTAGTACTAAAGATTGCAACAACTATGCAAAAATGATAGAGATGTGAACCAAAATAGGAAGGGTGTGTATAAAGAGACTCCTGGAAATTTTGCAAAATGCCTACAAAACAATCCTGAAATAGGAGAACACGGTTTAGACAGAACAGTTCTCACTATGGAGGCTACACTGTACTTAGAAGCTCGCTATTTATGGAAAATCTTAAAACTCTTTCAGTTTTAAAAAAGTATAACAAATGCTATGTATTATTATAGAAAATTTCAAACAAATTCTACCAGTGTAAAACCTTAGAAAACAAATTTTAACCATATAAGCATGTCATTACTTATTTTTCTAATATTTACATTTTTTTTTAAGTAAAAACCAAAAGGACTCTGACCAGTGACACTAGATTTCCTAGAAGCAATTCATTAAAAATTCAAGGACTCCCTCATCCAATTTATTTACTCACAATTCGCCAGTACCCAGCAATGCTCCATCTTCTGTAAGTAAGGAAATTGCTTTAGCTGAATACTGAGTCCAGATCTAATCTATGCGGCAGACACTGTGGAATGGGTCCCCCTCAAACCATCCGCAGCGTCCTTCTCTACCTCCTCCATGAGTGAACCTAGCCAGCAATAATACTCCTTTCTCCAGTCTCTGGAGACCCAACTCTGGTCTAAGCGGAGAGGAAAAAGGAGATCTTGTCCTCACTGGCACTGTTGAGCCCCTGCACCAGCCTTAGACCACCGAGCTCTGGATCTCAGTCACTACTTGCTTAAGGCACAGTTAGTTCAGCAAACTGCTACCTGCATCCATACGGACCACTGTGATTCTACGATGCCTCACGCCAAAAGCTCCCTTATCTGTACATGGAGATAATCACATTCCATCAGATAGATATTTTAAAGATCAAATAAAATAATGCATGCAAGTTATTAAGAAAAACAGTTGAGCAACAAGTGCAAAATTAATGCTGACTTCTACTACTATAATATTTTCTGAAGATTTCAGAAAAGTAAGATATTATTATATTACTTGACCAGGGCACACTTTTGAAAATAAAAGAATGTTCTTAAAATGCCCTCTCATCTCTCAAATTTGGAAACTTTAATGAGACAGATGTTAGATTGTCGATATATACCTAAGTAAAATCTAAGAGATTAATAGTAGGTTTATAGGTATAATTCTAAAATATGCTGGTATCTTTTATTCATATTGGCCATTCTATTTGTCAGTTGTTCCAGTGTAAATAAATGCTTCCGTGTAGATCAGAAACTTTATCATGTGCTGTCTCTCTAGTTTGTAGTTATGAATAATGAACCTGTATAGAAAGCAAATAAGTAAAATAAACGGTCTTTATTTATTGTACCACCTGCCTAATAAAGAAGAAGATTTACAATAAATATGCTGGTAAAACTTCTCTCTGATTTTCACAATTTAAAAAAATGTAAAGTCTCTCCATTTACTCTTCATTTAAAGGTTCTTTTATTTCCTGATAGGCTACATCCTCAAGAATAATTTCTCAATTTCATTTATCTTTGCATATTTCATCTTATTCCAGAAAAGATTTTAAATAGCTAACAGTTTCTTAAAACTCCTAGACTCAGATACATTTTAATTGCCATTTAAATTATAGTGGTATGAAATCTCTTTCTGCTAGAAAGTGTTCTACTACTTGACATTTCCTTACTGTTGCAGTTAACACTATCAGTGGTATCTGAATATGCTGATATATACAAAATATTTTTCAGAAGTGAGTATATCAAGGAAACACCTAAAAGTTTACTGGTATGGCTTCACATTTAAAACCCTAATTTTCTTCTTTAAACATGATATTCTTATTAGCTTAAATGTGTCATATATTAATAATGTGCAAGGCCATGCTGGAGATCCAAAGAGAAATAAGATATGGTCTCTTTCAAAAAGCTCAGAGTCTAATGGGAACAGAAATGTCTACAACTGAGAAAAATTAACTTTGGAGAAATTATGCTTGAAAGTATAAAACTGACTGAAACGAGCATGTAGTAGCATCAGTAAGTATCTCTCTGGTGAAATAATGAGACGGAAAGGTCAGGTTCATTTTCTTTAGGAGAGGGCACTTAAGCCGAACTAAATCTTAAAGGGCAGACAGATTCTCCAACAGATCAATACTGGGCAAAGATGGTTTCAGGGAGAAAAAAAAAAACAGAGCTAGAACACAGGGCTGGGGAGGGGGAAACACAGAGTTTAATGAGTAGGAAGTTTCTGTTTTACAAGATGAGAAAGTTCTGGAGATTATACAACACTGTGAATATAGTTAGCACTCGAACTATACACTTACAAATGGTTAAGATGGTAAGTCTTACGTAGATTTTACCAGTTTTTCTTTTTTAAAGGTCTTTTTCTAAAGATAAGGAAGCAAGTAAGTGCAGGGCAAATTGAACAAACATCAAGGTAATTCAATATGGCTAGTACATGAGGATTTAGAGGAAGAAAGGGACAGTAAAGTAGGAAAAATTATAAGAAATCTGAAAAGATACGTTGGAAAGCACTGTCCGTCAATGAGACACATGAGAGTTTTGTATTAGGATGTTCAGATTTTATCTACATATGAAGGAGATGCCTTCAGAGGTGTGTATACAATGCAATGAAATGATTATTTTAGCAGAACAACTTTGGAAGAAAGGAATGTGGGTTAGCCCACAGAACTAGCGGGACTGAGGACAGGCTTGAAGGCTACGAGAACAGCGCAGCTCTAAAGACGCGCTGGTCTCCGGACGGAGAGGAGGAAGCGCGCGGAGAAGCCAATCCCGCCAGAGCTGGATAGAGAAGGCGGCAGGGGCTTCCACAACCGGCAGACCTCTGACTGCTCTCAGCAGAGCGAGAGAGCAGAGAGCAGAGATTACAGGGCGGGTCAATAAGAATGCCAGAAGCACGCTGACTGTCTCCACTCAAGAACGCTGGCAATAAAAAGAAAAACAAGGAAGGGGTAGGAGGAGCCAGTGACAGCAGGGAGAAATGACGTGGCCTGTCTGTTGTACGGTGTATCCTGCTTTGCTCTGTCTTGAGGACCAGAAGCGATGAGCGTGAGGGGAAATGATGTGGTCGCGTCTAGGCCTGGCCCACAGAAGCTTCCCCCGTGACCCTCTCTGCTCATGCTGCCCTGTCTGCCAGCTCCTGTCGACACCGAGGGTGACCCTGGCAGTCACTTACTAAAGATGACCAGAGCCTCTGTCAGAGACGGAGCAGGGTCCCCTCCCACGGCTGGATTGACACAAGCGATGACAAAATGACCCATTTTGTACAACCACTGAGATCTTAAAGAAAGGTGGAGTGAGCTGAGCCTGGGTGGGGGCTAAGAGGATAAACCAGTGAGACAGTGAAAAGAAGGTGCAGGCATAGGGCAATCTGGAGACAAACAGAAGGGTTGTATTTAATTACATGCAGCGATGTATAAAGAAAATTAAGCAGAGAAACATTCACACAGTGATTAATTTTATAGCGTCTTCTATGATGCATCCTCCATTTTTTCTTAAATTACAAAAATGTGCTTCATATTAAAAATCATTTTAAATTAACTCTTTGAATCACTTTTAAAAAGGCCCTGGATTTCCTATTCAACTTCTACTCAGAAATATTCCTAAATTGCATGGCATCAATCGATCAAATTACATCTGTTGAGAAAAGCAAAAGAAGTCATTCAGACTCTGAGGGAAAGTGAAGAGAAGAGATGAGGAACTTCAAACGCTTTATTCTAAGCATTCCTGCACTTTCCTTTCTCAACTGAGAACATGTCTCTGAAGGATATATGGAAATTTTCTTACAAACATGCTTGAGTTACTTGAACAGATATTCAGTTTAATATTAACATAACCTCCTGAACGAGGTATCGGTTTCTGTACCTGTTGGGACTCCAAGGTATGGTTGGAGCCATAGTGATGTCTAAAAAGGCCCTGGATTTCCTATTCAACTTCTACTCAGAAATATTCCTAAATTGCATGGCATCAATCGATCAAATTACATCTGTTGAGAAAAGCAAAAGAAGTCATTCAGACTCTGAGGGAAAGTGAAGAGAAGAGATGAGGAACTTCAAACGCTTTATTCTAAGCATTCCTGCACTTTCCTTTCTCAACTGAGAACATGTCTCTGAAGGATATATGGAAATTTTCTTACAAACATGCTTGAGTTACTTGAACAGATATTCAGTTTAATATTAACATAACCTCCTGAACGAGGTATCGGTTTCTGTACCTGTTGGGACTCCAAGGTATGGTTGGAGCCATAGTGATGTCTGGAAACAAAACCCCATTGTCCTTGACCCTGTCTAGCGCATAATGCATTTCACAGAGGGGTAATCGATTTAACTGAAACTGGAGTTCAACCTGCAATACAAAAAAAAAAAAAAGGGTCTTTAAAAAGCATTAAGGTAAACACCGATATTTTTCAGTTTGCTAGAATGCTCTGTGGAGATAACCTTTTATAGGAGCCAAGTTTAGAGATGCCTTTAAAGTGTCATCATTGTCTAATTATAATTATTTATGTGTAATATTTGCTTTATTTAGTACCAGGCACTGTTATATTCACTTCACATAGCACCAATGATGTGTATGCTATGATTAACCTCATTTGTCAACTAAAGAAACTGAGGCACTTAATTATGTAATCATTAAAGAAAGGTTATCTGATTCTACCATTCCTATGAAGAATATATTTGGTAAATTAGTAGAGCATCTCTGAAATACCATCTCTCAAGGATTAAAACCAACCCTATGAAACTGTATTGATTTACTATGAATGAATAATATTCACCAAATGCTATATTTAGATATTAAAAAAAGCAGCTTTTCAATTAAATATGGCAGACAGACTGAGCAGAGTTCATCTAAAAATCCATAAGGACACAAAACACAAGAGCAGATACAACTTCAGATAAAAGCGGCCCCAGGACCTAGCTCAGTTCTTTTTAAACTGCTTTTTCATTGTTGATTTAAAATAAAAATCAGAAAGCTTGACCATGTATAAAAATGGAACATTTTAGATTTTACTTAAAGAGAATTGATTTTTCTCTGAAAGTCACCAAAGGTCTGATTCTCCACCCAATAGAATTAATACTCCAAGTCAACTGCACTTCTTGCTGCAGCAGAGAAAGGGAAATAAACCAGAAGAAGAGCATCAGCTAACAAGGAACCAACCACACCCAAGTCACCACTCTTCAAAGCATACCTGTGTGTCGTAATCAGGCCGAAGACTAAGTTCTTCACAGCATTCCCTGGATATCCTTAAAAATATATATTCTTTTGTTTTTTCTTCAATAGTAGCTTCATAAACCTTCTCTTTGGTTCCCTGGGTCTGTACTAACTTCTCTTTAGGGACTGGTAATAAATAAACAGCATTGACTTTGGTCATCACCAGCGTCCAGCCAAAGTATCTTCAGAAAGTGTTTCAGTAAGCTTAAAGCGACCAAAAAGTTGTCCATTCTGTGCATACTTTGCGCCTCCAGAAACTCCAGTGAGCATGAAGCTTGCCAGAATCTGCAACTGCACTTTAAGATTGAACCTAAATCAGAAGTAGAAAAATAACTAAATTTTTTACATTCAAACATTTTTACATTCAAAACACTAAAACTAAATAAAAGAATAAAACAAAATAAAAATAAACAGAAAAATTAAAACTTAATTATCCATTACATTTTGCTGAGCTACAAATTATTATCTTTCTGTCTTTAATCCAAGCTGGAAACAGCAAAACTTTAAGTGAATGAATAAACTCTGAATGTTTACAAAAATGCATGCTTAGTTGTATTGAAGAATACACACGTTTTTAAGTCTGAGCATTTAAAATGAAGAATGATTTTTTTAAAATAAAATGGAATGTCACATACTATTTAATGTGAAAGCCTGTTTGAATATACCAGTAAGACAATCAAGACTTTACAATCGTCTAAGCCAGAATGAAATGTATGTGTTGAAACTTCAACAGACTTTGATTAAGCTGATGCTTTCTAAGTAGTTCTTACCAAGAGTCTAACCATAAAATTTCACTTCCAGTACTGTTAATGAATAACATCCAGAATACATTTCTGCTCACACCTACAACGACGCAGATCTCATGCCCAAATTAGAGCAGGAGGAGTTCAGGGCTATCTTATCCCCCATTCCTACTCCATGCACACATGTGAGCATGAAAGAGAACATGTGTGTGCAAGATGCACACAGAGGCAAGATTAATGCACAGGCAAGAAAGACGAAGGGAAAGAAAGATTTAAATTAACTAGCAGCTCTTCTGCTTTGCCATTTTGAACTGATGCTGTGTGAGAGAAGACAAAGTGGTAACAATAGGAACATTTTATTTTTCTTAATAAGGTTTAAAAATTTCCAAGAAAAAATTTACTTGTTTTATAATCTATACACCTATTTGTGGAAAGGCTACTTTTTATGGTGGTATGGAATTGTTTGCTGTTCGGGTCTTCTTTTGGATACATGATGTCCAGACTGTCTTATAAATTCTTAAAGAAAAAGAAAGAAATATCCTTTTCCAAAGCATTATACATTTCACTATACAAAAACATCTGTATTATTTATAATATTAGTAAATCAATTCTAATTAAAGTATATTAAAATTCTGAATTTCCATTTATATACTTTAAAGTTAGAAAACTATAGTTAGAGAAGTAGTTAAATAGCAATAATAAAATATTTAAGAAAAATAAAACAGCTATTTATGCACGTAGTAAGTCATAGTATTTATAAGCTCCATTATAAGTTATTTAAAAATACACTTACAATATACTCAAAGCTACAAAAAATACATTAAAGTGTCTTACTATAAATATAAATTTAATATTTAGTAGCATGGCTTTCTTGAGGACCAGATGAATTCTAGGAGTACTTGCTGAGTGTGTGCACCATGCACATGGAATACAGGGAACCCCTGAGAGCCATGTTCTATTTCCCTCACTCTCTATGCACCATTCCACTAGGTCCAAACTAGAAAAGTAGGGTATAACTTAATGAAACGGATTGCATGTTATCTAGATACATTTCATTCTTTGAAGACTGGAATGTGCACTAAAGATTCATATAAAAATAAGTCATAAGATGAAAGTGAAACAAAAGTGTACCACCCTGCCCAGTTTATATATAATTTCCATTCACCTTCCTTAAAAAAAAAAAAAAAACAAACAAACAGCCCAGAACACAAGCTTTATTAAAGAATAGGAACCCTTAGGTTATTCATGTTTTTTTCATATAAAGTTAAATTTTTACTTTGCTTTTATCATCCTTGTAACTGAGATGTGTGATCATTAGAACTTTCTCAGAGAAGAGATTCCTGGCAGCCCATTCTTCACTCACAAATGACCTCTGTGTTGCCAAAGCTGATGAACAGATCTCTGACTCTGCTTCTCATGATGGCTACTTTGCAACCACTTTCCATGTCTGTTAAACTCTTTCTCCCACGGCTTCTGTCCAGTCGCACCCTCCAGAGTTCCCTTCCTGCCCTTCCACCTGATCCTCGATCTCTCAACTAGGCACCATCCACCTTGCCCTCTTCTTGTGTTGGCTGAGGTCACCCTCTCACCAACCAAGGTCATCCTCTCCAAGATGTCTCAGGTCAGGGCTGTAAACCCAACTGCCAAATACGCACCCTGGATTATGTGCTCTGCAAACTCGGTGCAAACAGAAGAGACTGTACCCAACCTCTCCGCACACTCCCAGACACCAACCCTCCCGGGTGTTACACAGCCCAGATAAGGGCACTGTTTACCTAGCTGCTGCTGCAAAGTTGCTTCAGTCGTGTCCAACTACGTGCGACCCCACAGACGGCAGCCCACCAGCTTCCCCGTCCCTGGGATTCTCCAGGCAAGAGTACTGGAGTGGGTTGCCATTTCCTTCTGCAGTGCATGAAAGTGAAAAGTGAAAGTGAAGTCGCTCAGTCGTGTCCGACTCCTAGTGACCCCATGGACTGCAGCCCCCCAGGCTCCCCAGTCCACGGGATTCTCCAGGCAGGAGCACTGGAGTGGGGAGCCACTGCCCTCTCCGTTTACCTAAGGGTCCCAGTCAAAAGCTGTCTCTGACTCTGTCTCTATCACCAACCTTCACTCCCCACCACATAGTCACCAGGCCCCTGTTATTTCCTCTTCTTCCTAATCATCTGCATCTCAGCGTTTCTAACCTGGATGACTGTAACAAACTCCTTCCATAACTTCTGGCTTCAAATCTATTCTCTAAACCACCACTGGAGAATCTCTGTAAAATCAAGTCCGATGATGCACAGCTCTGCGTGGAAAGTTTAAACAGCTTTCTGTCTCACCAACCCCACTCCACCACATAGCGCCCTCCATTAAAACTACGATGACCCACTTGCAGTTCCCCCAAAGCTCTGTGCTCTAACTCATATCCTGCTTCTTCAAACGAAGTCCCTTTGTCTATTTTGCCACCTGACAATTCTGCTTTTCAAAATTCAGCTTAAATGCCAGCTAGTCCAGAAAGCAGACTTGAGAGGCCATTCGAGCTTTGGGGGGACAGGGAAACATAACTTGTTTGCATTAGAATCAGCAAAGACCAGCCTAGAACCTGACAATTTGAATACTCAGTAATTTTATTCACTGAGTTAATTGTACATGTTTGTAATAATTTGACTTTTTCCAAGCCACCATATTCCCATTTCAACTACTTTATATTATTCCCTAACAAATTCTTACAACCCTATGATATTTTATCAACTAACTTGGGTAATATTTAAAGTCTTACTATTATACCTGTTTTAGAATCTGCCATCCCAAAACACTTGGTCACAACTTAGGCATGAAAAATTAATCTCACTGTTTTAAAGCAGTAAGAGGATTCTTTTATGACACTCAATTGTGCCCTGCAACAAAACTCGTAAGGCAGAGGGACTGGAAAATAAAAGTACTAAGTTTCTCCCACAAAAGATTCACTGTTACGTTCAAGAAGCAAACATCAGAGACCTTCTTGAAGTAACAGTTACCAATATTTAATTTTTCTACAAGTTTAATAGGCTGAAACTAAAAAGACATTAGTAAGTTTTAAGTATTTTAAATAATATGCATTTTTGAGATTTAATAACTCAAATACCTAGAGTATAAAATACATTCCAATTAGCAAAGATATTTCCATTGTTACAGGCCACACTTTGAAACCAACTTTAAAGCTTACAGAATTTCTAACATTTTGGGAAGTGGCAGAAGAGTAGCCCATGGAAGCAAATTAACCCAGAATATTCACTGGAAGGACTGATGGCGAAGCTGAAGTTCCAATACTTTGGCCACCTGATAAAAAGAGCTGACTCATGAGAAAAGACCCTAAGGCTAGGAAAGACTGAAGGCTAAAGGAGAAGGGGGTGACAGAGGATGAGATGGATGGACAGGATCACTGACTCAATGGACATGAGTTTGAGCAAACTCCAGGAGACAGTGAAGGACAGGGAAGCCTGGTGTGCTGGGATAGCAAAGAGTCAGACACAGCTTAACAACTAAACAAGAAGATAAATGATATATAGTTCCATCAGTGTTAAACCTCTTGAAAAAGTCACTCAGTCGTGTCTGACTCTGCGAACCCATGGACTATACAGTCCAGGGAATTCTCCAGGCCAGAATGCTGGAGTGTATAGCTGTTCCCTTCTCCAAGGGATCTTCCCAACTCAGGGACTGAATCCAGGTCTCCCGCATTTCAGGCGGATTATTTACCATCTAAACCACCAGAGACGCCCTCTTGAGTGTAACTTAAAGAAAACTTTGGATAGCAAAGAGTCAACACAGCTTAACAACTAAACAAGAAGATAAATGATATATAGTTCCATCAGTGTTAAACCTCTTGAAAAAGTCACTCAGTCGTGTCTGACTCTGCGAACCCATGGACTATACAGTCCAGGGAATTCTCCAGGCCAGAATGCTGGAGTGTATAGCTGTTCCCTTCTCCAAGGGATCTTCCCAACTCAGGGACTGAATCCAGGTCTCCCGCATTTCAGGCGGATTATTTACCATCTAAACCACCAGAGACGCCCTCTTGAGTGTAACTTAAAGAAAACTTCAAAGCTATAGTGAATTTCCTTTTATGCAATTGCTGACTAAATAAATGACAACAAAAGTCAACCAAGATCCTATGCCAAAAACACCTGGGTCTCCTGTGGCCAAGCTAGGGTGCACCAGTAGAGGCCTGAGCCGCTGCAATGCAATGCCCAACGAGCAGCCATGCGGCAGGCCTGTTCTGCCGGCTGTCAGCGCCCCACACCCCGGCCCAGTGGGCGCGGCACACGCTGCTGCACGTGCACACAGCAGCTTCAGCCAGAGCCAGCGTCTTTTCAGAATGCTCATCTCAGAGTGAAGCTGATTTCACTTCAAGGTGGAATCATTATTGAATGCAGAGCAATATGTAGCTGAGGACAAGTTGAAAAAAACACTTGAAAGAACTCAGAAGCATATTTTAAAACTTAAATGAAATGCAGCATTATTCTTATCAACTCCAAATATCTCACACTAAAACTTAACATAAAAAGAAATCTTAAAATCTGGACTTCTTTGGAAAAAATCTCTTAAAAAATTTAAAAAAATATATATATATACCTATCAAATTCAGCCTCAAGTCAAAATACATTTTGTCTCATCTTGAGAGGCTTCATTCAATCTATTTTCAAAAAGGGAATTCTAAGGCGATCATGTAAAAGCACAGGCGCAGCTCGTTTTATTGCACTTTATGGTCCTTGGCAGATAGTGCTTTTGTTTAGTTTTTTTATTTATTCTTTTAACAAGTTGAACGTCTACAGCACCCCTAAGTCCAGCACGGTTACAGGCACCGTTTTTTCCAGCAACTGTTTAAAACACGTCTCTGTGTAACATTTTGGTAGCTGTCACAGTATTTCAAGTTTTTCCACTGTAACTACACGTGTGGTGGCGATCTTCGATGTTACTACTTTGATTGTTCGGGGTGCCATGAAATGCACCCATTCAAGACAACAAACAGTCGACAAATACCTGTGTTCCAACCACTCCACACCTGGCCATTCCCCCATCTCTCTTGCTCTCCGCAGGGCCCCTACTCCCTGACACACAACAATAATGAAATTAGGCCAATTAATAACCCTATAATCAGCCTCAAGTGAAAGGAAGAGTCACATCTCTCACTTTAAATCAAAAGCTAGAAATAATTCATAAGCTTAATGAAGAAAGCCTGTTGAAGCTAAGACAGGCCAAAAGTTAGGCCTTTTGCACCAGTTAGTCAAAGTTGTGAAAGTAGAGGAAAAGTTCTTGAAGGAAATTAGAAATTGTATTTCAGTGAACACACAAATGGTAAGAATGAAAAACAGCTTTATTGCTGACATGTAGAAAATTTTAGTTGTTTGGATACATGATACCAGCCACAACACTCCCTTCAACCAAAGCCTCATCTAGAATAAGCCCTGACAATTCTATACAGGCTGAGAGACGGAGTCCCATGGACAGCAAGGAGATCCAACCAGTCCATCCTAAAGGAAATGAGTCCTGAATATTCACTGGAAGGACTGATGCTGAAGCTGAAACTCCAATACTTTGGCCACCTGATGTGAAGAGCTGACTCACTTGAAAAGACCCTGATGCTGGGAAAGATTGCAGGCGGGAAGAGAAGGGGATGACAGAGGATGAGATGGCTGGATGGCATCACCGACTCAACGGACATGAGTTTGAGTAAACTCCCGGAGTTGGTGATGGACAGGGAGGCCTGGCATGCTGCAGTCCGTGGGGTTGCAAAGAGTTGGGCACGACTGAGTAACTGAACTGAATTGAGAGAGGGAGGAAGCCACAAAAGAAAAACTGGAAGCTAGCAGACTTTGGTTCATGAGGTTTAAGAAACCACCTCAATAACGTAAAAGTACAAGGAGAAGCAGCAAACGCTGATATGAAGGCTGTAACAAGCCACCCAGAAGATGGAGCTCAGATACTTGATGAAGGTGGCTGCACTAACCAGCAGACTCAGTGTAGACGCAACAGCCTTCTATCAGAAGACGACTCTACCTGGGACTTTAGAGTCAGAGAGAAGTCAATGCCTGGCTTCAAAGAACAGGCTGAATCTCATTATGGGCTAAAGCATTTGATGGCTTTAAGTTGAAGCCAATGTTTCACCTATCATTCCAAAAACCCTAAGGCCCTTAAGAATTATGCTAAATATACTCCATCTATGCTCTATAAATGGGACAACAAAGCCTGAATGATGGCACATCTGTTTATAATATAGTTTACTAACTATTTTAAGCCCATTGTTGAGATCTGCTCAGCAAACAGGATTCCTTTCAAAATACTGCTGTTCACTGACCAGTCACCTGGTCACCCAAGAGGTCTGACAGAGATGAACAACTCGACCAACACAGATCCATTCCACCAACACAGATCCATTCTACCAACACAGATCCATTCTAAAGCTCATGGATCAAGGAGTAATTTCGACTTCCAAGTCTCATTATTTAAGAAATACATTTTGGGAGGTTAAGACTACCATAGACAGTGATTCCTCTGACAAATCTCAGCAAAAATAAACTGGAAACCTCTGTCAAGGATTCACCATCCTGGATGCCATTAAGAACATTCATGATTCATGGGAAGAGGTCAAAATATCAGAATTAGTCATAGTCTTATTGGAACGGTGACTTGGAGGGGTTCAAGGCTTCAGTGGAGGAAGGAGCTGCAGGTGTGGCAGTGACAGCAAGGAAAGCAGAAGTGGGGCCGAAGATGCGACTGAACTACTGCAACTGTGCTAAAACTTCAACAGCTGGGAGTCGCTCTTTACGGACGAGCAAAGAAAGTGGTTTAAGATGGAATCTACACCTGGTGAAGAGGCTGTGGAGACTGCTAAAACGACAACAGAGGATTCAGAAAATGAGATAAACTCAGTTGATAAAGCAGTGACAGGGTTTGAGAGGACTAATTCCAATTTTAAAAGTTCTAACTGTGGATAAAATGTTGTCAAGAAGCATTGCATGCTCCAGAGAAATTGCTCATGAAAGGAAGAGCTGACTGAGGCAGCAGACTTCACTGCTGCCTGCTAAGAAACTGCCGCAGCCACCCAACCTTCAGCAACCACCACCCCGATCAGTCAGCACCATCAACACTTGACGCAAGACCCCCAGCAGCAAAAAGATGACGACCTGCCAGATGATGGTCAGCATTTTTTAGCAATAAAGGATTTTTACTTAGGATATGTATATTTTTCAGACATAATGCTATTTCACTCAACAGCCTACAGAATAGTGCAGGCTTACCACACTAACTCTTGTGTGAACTGGGAAACCAACGCACTCACGTGACTTGCGCTACTGCGGAGGCCTGGAGTTCCAGACCTGCACCGTCTCTGAGGTGCTTCTACAGTCCAACCCTTATAATTAAAATGTGAGAGACCAGTGTGAGTTCCCTCAATACGACTCTCATGATTACTTTTCAAAATATGTGGTCTCTTTCAGTTTTTGTACATTTTTCAAAAAAATAATCTTTGCATGCTTGCTCTACCACCGAGAGGAAGCTCCTAAAGAGCAAGGACCATGTAGTCACCCATACTCCCGGAACACGCAGAGTCACGAGGAGCAGAAAGCGGCACTGAACCTGAGGGCCCACGGCGAGCACAGTGCTTGCTGGAGAGGCTCACGCCCCAGTGCTGGAGAACAGCTACTGAGCAACAGCCAGTCACTACCTGACTTCACTAAGGCACCCCTCCTCAGTTTAAATATGAACAATACCATCCAAGGGGGAGATTTTAAAAAGAAAGAAAGAAGAATGTTTCAAAAGTAACTTACTTGCTGACTTCCTTATACTGGGCTATCTCCTCAATGTAAAGAAGGTCATGCAGCCGTGACTGGTAGTTGGTCTTGGTCAACGATTTGTCTAAAACGGACTGGGTAAACAGCTGGTCAGCAGAGAGAGGAATTTGGTATCTGATAAGAAGGCTCTTCTCCAAATCAGTAGTTTCATTAGGTTCAAAATCTATAATAGTCTTAGAAGAAGAATCCCAACGTTTAGCTGTAGTTACTAGCTGTTGTTTTGCATGCATCAGGTACTCAAGATCTAAATGGAAACAAAAAACACATTTATAAAGGAACACAACATTAAAATTCTCAAGTAATACACTATGCATTTTGGTATGAGAATTTTGTATGCTAGAGCTAAAGTTCTAAAAAATGAAACAGTACAAAACCCCATTTGACAGAGTATTTTTCCCACATCAGAAATCTTTTTTTTGGTCTAGATTAACAAAATAACACAAATAGGAATACATGTAATATTCTTCTCTACCTCAGGCTAGGACACACCAGAAATAGTTATTAACATTTTAAAAATACAGAGCAGAATTTAGAATTTAACTCTTCAGTCAGAAATCTGATCTGCAGAAAGAAAGTATGGTAAATCTTTCATAAGACAAATTTTTATTAGGTGATAATGACTTTTCTCCTCCTGCCAGCAATACCTGCCCCATTAGAGAAAAAGATCAGAAAACCGTGAGAGGTTGGATCTTGTATGGTAAAGCACAGTGAAACCCTCTGAAAATCAACCGACAACAAACGGAACCCTTCCGTGTCTTTTCCCACACTAGACTGCTATTCAAAGGCCATTTCAGATAAATCCAGTCCAGCCTCAGTGAAACTGCACGGTGAGCAGGGCACAATGTCAAAATGAACGGCTGTTCGAGGCTGCCAGCTCTAGGGAGAATGCGGCACAGGGCAAAATGCAGCGCGTTGCAACGTGAACTCGGAGCCTGACAGGCTCCCTGTGTGTGTGCATTCAGCCTTCTGCTGGGTGGAACACAGACACCTTCAGGGTGAAACCTGACCAGTTTTTATATAATATACTTGGAAAGATGGTCTTGCAACTTACTAAAATTTCAGGAAGAAATAATAAGTTTAAACAGAGATTAGTCTCCAAAGTACAAAGTTAACCTGTGCTATCTATGAAATGACAGCAGATTGTATAATTGTCTTGTCTTGCTTAGTGAGAGCTTTTACTATATTAAAATGCTATATATAAATTATAAACATGTAAGTATAATCATTCTCCAAGAGAAATTTCTCAATGTTAGAAAATAGTTCATCCTAATTATCTTTAAAGATTGAAATGGAAAAGTCCTAATTTCTAGTCTTTGTTCCTTGAAAAGGAACCAAGTTTTCTTATTCACCAAACAGCTACATAAATACTAGTGTAACCATCAAGATACAAAGATGGTTTTCTTATCAAAATTTTGCATTTTAAAAACACTCCGGAAGAGACAGTGATGGTCGGTTTTTGCGATGGCCTCAAAAGCAGAAGTTTCATAAAATAAGCATTTTCATCCTAAATCACACTAATATTGGGCCTTTCCTACTCATTCATTAGAGCACAGCTATAAAAGATATTTAAATTATACAAATGCCAACGTTCCTAAAACAAGACTATACCATGTCACTAAAGATCAGATACTATTAACAAAATAGCAAGAATGTACTTACTTTTCTTTCTTAATTCAAAAGTCAAAAGGAGAAATACAAATGGTACAGTGACAACCCAAATAACCAGCCCTTAAAAAAAAAGAAAAACTAAACTTTGTGTAGTACTGAACAATTTAATATATAATAAAAGGATGTGTATTCTTTGGGTTAGGGAAATTATACTTCTTAAATTTATTTTAAATAAGGAATGGATTCACACTATGCCTACATCAGTATTATATTCCCATTCTTTAAAAAGTCACGAGTTACTCTTCCCATTTAAGTAACTGGGATAAAAACAAAACTAAAATGGTACAACTATCCTTTAAAAAAAACTTTTTGTATTACCTATTTAATATATAAAGCAAATTATACAGAAAATCATTCCACCCTGGGCTAAACGTATTCAGGCATTTTGGTAAAAGTGCTGTGAGCAATAGTATTTGTTTTTCTCATTTTATCTATTTAGTGCCATGATTTTATGAAATTTTTAAAATGAGTATCTTTAGCAGGAAGCACAATAATTTCAAAACGAATCCAAAACAATGTTAACTTTTATTCCCTTTTTACTAACTGTAAATACAATACAGAAGAGAGGAGAGCTAGGGGAGCAGAAAGAAGAATCCTGAGAAAATCCTTGCATGCTGGCATCAGATAAAGTCTACAAACTATGGATCTTGGCCATTAACTCAGGTGTCCAACACGAGCCGGGCCGGTGGCTGCTGAGGAGAGTGAGCCGGGCCAGCGGCTGCTGAGGAGTCTCCTGCAAGAGCCACCGCTGTTTCCCTGGTCATGTTGGTCTTGAAACAAAATTCTGCCTCCAGTCCTCTCAGTAGTAAAAGGCTTCTTTAAATTAAACTTGTTTAATTTCCATTTAACAACCTTTAAAGGTCATTAGGCCCGAAGAGCTCCTCTTCGAACAGAGGAGGAAGCCGAGGCTCCCCCGGGGATGCTGGGCACACCACTCTTGGGGCTCGTTTTCATCCCACGTGCACACACAGGCACACCTGCCCACGTCTAGCCCAGATGTGTGCACCACACACGGCAGCCCAGACCAGTTCTTTCTCGATAATTAAGTACTCTCTTCAATCTAGATCGGGCTAAAATGAAAAAAAAGAAATTCTGGGAAGATAAAAACGTGAAAAGGTTAGACTCGATATTTATAAAATCACTTAGGAAGAGTTTAATGCTGCCTTATTAACCAACTTCTATAATAATAAATCTGAAATCCTGACAAATTATAAACCTATGGAACTTGTTACCCTGAGATATGATGGGTAGAAGCTACACAAGTATTTTAAGAGAAATTCATAAGAAAAACTTAAAGATAGTTAGAGCACACCTGATTTCCTGAAGATAACATAAGGGAAGAACTGCTACTATCAAAAACAGAATCAAGGCTGGAGTCAAGCAGCAGGACAGGAGATTTGCTGCCCAACTTCCCTCACCCCTCTGATTACGTTAACAGCAAATGCTCTCATTTCAGCCATATAGTTGCTATTCTAATAAAGTATCCAAAGGGTTGGTCCGTTTTCTCTTCAAGTATGTAGTACAGCAGACTTGCAAAATTATCAAAATTAACAAAACCTGGACAGTGGGTAAGATAAGGAGGAAAAAATCCAGTGTTCTTTGTACTCAGCACAAGGGGTGAAGAGGTATACCATAAATACATGTTAAATGTGGAATTTATTAAAAACAGGTATATTTATCTAGTTCTTAAAGAGAATGAGATGAAACGATTTCTAATTCCAGAACTGGACACAACATTCTTCCTTAGAAAACATTTGGGTCTGTGGCTTTAATAAAACAAAATCCCAAAGGAAACCCACACTAGGATTTCAGCTATCCTTTTCAACATCATTCTTTTCACTAAGACAGCTATACAGAGGTAAGATAAACATTTCTTAGCTTATCCATGTTGTTTGTTCTCTTAATGAGGCTAATGAAAAGTTAAAAGAGTGGAGTAACAACACAGGAGTACCTCACACTTTTTACATGCTTCTACTCAGTTATATTTAGCATTTATTGACAATTAAATTATTTTAAAATCTATTTTTCTATTAATTTTCCTATAATTTTAAAATTTAAAATCTATTTTTAATATTTAAAATTCAAATATCTATTTTTCTATTACATTTCCTATAATTTTCTATTATATATTTATATATGTATAATTATGTGTGTGTGTGTATAAACATGTCCTTAATTTACCAACAACTTTGACAGCTGGAGATAAGTTTTAAGACATACTAACTTATAATGCTAATGAGCAATGAATAATATCAAGTTTTCAAATTTAAATATAAGAATTAATTTCCAACATATAGCTTCCAGATATTCAAAGCAGAATTCCAAATCAATTTTGTCAAGCAAAAATCTTCCATTACTCAAAGTTGAGGTATAAAGTGTATAAAACAGTTTGTGTTCTAAGCAAGAGGAAAAGTCACTAACTTTCTTTTTCTGTAAATGTCCTTTTCCACAAATTTGTGAGAAGCACATCTTTAACCACTCCCCCCAATTTTTTACATGCATATGGGGCTTCCCTGGTGGCTCAGCAGTAAAGAATCCACCTGCAATGCAGAAGATGTGGGTTCAATCCCTGAGTCACGAAGATCCCTTGGAGAAGGAAATGTCCACCCACTCTAGTATTCATGCCTGGGAAACACCCCCCCCACCCCCCCCACCCCCTGTCTCTTATACACATCTTAAAACAAAATCCCAAAGGAAACCCACACTAGGATTTCAGCTATCCTTTTCAACATCATTCTTTTCACTAAGACAGCTATACAGAGGTAAGATAAACATTTCTTAGCTTATCCATGTTTCGACAAAAGTGCCTGGGGGGCTACAGTCCACAGGATCTCAAACAGTCGGACACACTTAGTGACTAAACCACCACCAAATCCAATCAAGAGCCAAAGAAATGTAGACTAACATGCCCTTCCCTTATCCAGCTGGATCTTGGCATAAAGTATAAGTTGAGGCAACAATAGACAATTTACACAGTAATTCATCATCTCCACAGGTGCCTACATGTTGAAACCAGGACCTCTTCCCAAGAATACGAAGCAGATTCTAGTAAAGGTGCCTTGGTCTCCTTTATACTAATGAAATCAACTTATGAAAGCTAGTATTTAAGACTTTTCATTCAGAGGTAATGTACTAATATGAACAGTTAACTGGACCATCAGTAGAACATGGAAATAGACACAGTAGGTGTATTCACAATTACTATTAAAATTATATTCTACCCAAATTAATACTGAAAGGTTTTACTGTGCTGAATAAAATCAACCAATGAAGTTGGCAGACCATAAAGAGACCTAATCACCTACTCAGACCAGTCCGGGGACCCTCAAAGCAAGCTTTGCCTGATGACTGTACAGTGACCAGGGTATGATGCAAACATCCTAATCCATCACACAGTAAATGAGTCAAAGAGCTTGGAATCTTTTTCCCTACTATTCCCTCCCTATCCATGGAATATTTAGGGGCCAATACATATCTTTTAATGTTGTTATAGTGCCTTTTAATACATAGTATCAGGGGGAAAAAGTCTAAATATTACCTTCTGTAGAAGCTGCATCAATCATTACTCTTTGCATGAGTACTGGTTCCAATCCAAAGTCGAAAACTATGGTTTGGCGAAAAGTTCCAAATATTTCTGTGTTAAATGCTATCCCGACTTTATACACGTAATGATCTAATCCATTTGGGGCCATCTTCCCTCCTATCCATTCTTGACAGTTTTCTGGGACTTCTTGTGATACCTGGGTAGTACTATCTCCGGCAGATATTGCAATGATACTAAAATGAGGACGATGAGCATCATAAAGCAATGCTACACGACACAGCATTCTTGCAGGCTACAAGGAAGTTAAAATAATTCATTGAGTACAAGGGGTTGAAAAATCCAGTTGTAATTGGGCTCTTCAATGAAATATTTCTATAAGGGACTTTTACTTTCCCATGCTTCTAAGATACTATATTAAAAATACAAATTGTACTCATAAGCCATTTAAGAAAAAAAAATCAAATGGTTAAAAAAAATCGTTAAAATGATATATTTATGATGTCAACTCAATAAGGTTACCATTTCCAAAACCGATATATTCACACTACATTTCTAGCCTCCCTGCTTTCTGTGATACATTCATCTTTCACTGTGGCAAACGCTTTCACCCGGTACCACCATCACCTCCAATTTTCCATCCCTTGGCCTCAAGTAAAAAATCTTCACAGGAGAGCAGTTACTTCTGAAATACTCCATTGGGTTCATGGCTGAAGCCAAATATTCCCAGAATTTTCATCCCAAGATGCAGATGGTACAGTGGAGGAAACATTACAAAAAAGTACACAAAACTTTTCCACTGTACATATTAACAGAAATTGTTTACTTTGCTTCATTCTTAAACTTTAAACATTATAATTCAAGATAGGAAGCACTGCAGAAAATGCCTCAAATAAAAAATCTGTTATCACAGAATTTGTGATTTCACAAAATCAAAAATAAAAACAAGTTGTTTCAATAGTTTAGAACTGACAGATTAAAGAATTCAAATTTTAAATAGTTAACTATAAGCCATGAACCCCATCCTATGTTTCAAGTTTAGAAGACAACATGTCAAATATGTCAAATATATCTTCACCAAATAAATAAATAAATATGCAAGTATCTCAGTACTTACAAAGATTTTATC
>SJYC01013786.1:0-14852 GCA_006408675.1 Madoqua kirkii | reverse complement strand
AGAACATGCCTACAGGGCAGCCACAACATAAAGATGACCTCCAAGCCTGCTGCAGTCTTCCACATTCCAGAGGCAAGGCAGATAGACTCAAGCTTTATTCTTCAGACAACTTTCTCTTTACAGAGATTCCTGAAGGACTCTTTGGATTGGGAATGTAGTGTTACTCATCCTTTGCTCTTGGGCCCTGTACAAGGACGTGTGTCCAATAGGTAAAATAATAGATATTCAAGACTGCCATATATTTTAAGGCAAAGGAGTAGCTTATTGCCAATCCAATCTCTCTAAGTGCTGGACTATTGTTTGTGCTTAAAATTTAATGCAAGTCGATACGCTCCCTGCATGCCACACCTGGGATAGGTAGATCCTATTGAGAAGAAGCTTCAGGAGCTAGAATGTTACTCCTTTACTCTCCATAAAATATTTAAAGCATCCCATTTAGCTCTCATAAGGCTTGAAGAGCCTTAAAGGAATCAACGAAGAAAGCTCTAAATTACTTTCACCTGGATGTGCTTGGACCCAAGGCATTCTTAAATTCTGAGCAACACAGGGATGGAAATTAGGGGAAAGTCCATCCCATGAATCCAGTGTGGAGTGGGGCTGCTAAGGCCAGCCTCTGGGCACACTCAGGACTTGCAGATGACTACATGGTGTTCTCATCCAAATTCCGGGGCTGTCACCCAACAGAAAGGTGAGGAAGTTGAAGTAAATCCCTCTTCTTCCCTCAGGAGTCAGACAGATGGGGCCTGAGACATCCTACCTGAAGTGATACTGAAAGGCACCTACCAGAAGCAGGGCCATCAAAGCAGGCCCCAGGCCCCAGCAAGGGGAGGGCTAGACAGCAAACACAGGGCTCCTACTGGGGCCCCTGGGGTAGCAGGTAACTAAGTAGCAGAAACGCTCGGGATTTGGGAAGGTGTTCTGACAGATGACAGCCCCACGGCCTGGGTCCTCTGGGGGACCGGGAGAGCTGAGACTGGACATTGGAGCTTCCCCCACAGCAGAGAAGTCCTTGTTTTACTCAGAGCCAGGAGAACCACAGGGTTCCCATGTGGGCTGAGTGGCCCCATCACTCCCTCAGATCCCAGGATTGAAAGCCTGACTCAATTCTAAGCCCACAAGCAGTGATGGGGAGGCTCTTGAGGCAGCTTCTTACTAGAGGAGTTGGTGTATAAACTTCCTGCTCCCATCTGCCTCCTGGGGGGTTTATCTCCAATGAGTAGAAATGGTCCTCAGACAGCTGCACACATTTCAGCAGCAGACACTGCACATGCCGCTCTGATCAAATCACCTTGAGCTGCGTGAATTCTGTGCCTCCTGCCTTCCTCCCTACTGATTCACCTCACTTGTCTCTTTCTGCTGCCACTCTTCTTTCTCCCCAGGTCAGTATATTTCAGACTCTGCCTGGCTCAACCTCTTTGCTTTGCCCCAGGTGACCCTGCCTGTCTTAACCTCAGCGCAGAGCTCCTGGAGGCAGCTTCTCTGTTGGACAAGGCCAGACCCATGTACAAGACTCAGACAGGGACAATGGTAGGCTGCAGCCCGCAGGTGGGTGACATCAGTGAGCCAGCAACAAGCTGTTGGAGGAGAGAAAGGACAAGGTGCCAAGAAAGGATTGGACCTCTGCTCTCTCTTACAGACTCACAATGTTTTTCAATAAACTGCTCATTTTTTACTTTTATGGAGGTCTCTGAAGTTAGGAGATGGTGTTGATATTAGAACCAAGAAGGGTCAAATAAAGGGAATTTTAATACAGTCAGGCAAAGGAAATCACAAAGAACAATGAATTCTTTCCAGGGACTAGCAATAGGAAGGCTCAACCATTACTCCTAGGCAAGAAGAAAGTGTGGTTTTTTAAGTATGGAAACTGAAGTTTGGGAGGAGAAGGAAAGCTTTAGAGGGATGTAGCCAGTCCAAGGTGATTTGATGGGAAGATGCTGGGAGAAATGCCCTTGCCTCTTTCCTGCTGGTGCCTCCTGTTGGCTGAACTCAACAGGAAGCTGAAGGGCAGGAAAGAAGGGCAAAGAAGTCCATGTGTGTTGGCCACCCAGATTAGGGTGGAGAAAAGATAGAGTGAGTCTTCTAAAAGAAGGAGCTGGTGACCCAAGGGGCTAGAGAGGGGACAGTGTCACCAAATAGCCTGTACCATGGTCCCCTAGTTGGAGAACTCCTCATTTAGATAAACAAGGAGTGGTATATGATTTTGAAACAGTCCAGACACAAAAGGTGGGTCAAAAAAATTCATTCCTATTTTTTGTTGTTGTTGTTTTTCCATCACTAAGTCCTGTCCGACTCTTAGTGACCCCATGGACTACAGCACACCAAGTTTCCCTGTCCTTCACTATCTCCTGGAGTTCGCTCAAGTCCATGTCCACTGAGCCAGTGATGCCATCCAGCCATCTCATCCTCTATCACCCCTTTCTCCCCACGTCTGCAATCTTTCCCAGCATCAGGGTTTTGTCCAGTGGGTCAGCTCTTCGCATCGGTGGCCAAAGCATTGGAGCTTCAACTTCAGAATCAGTCCTTCCAATGAATATTCAGGACTGACTTCCTTTAGGATGGACTGGTTGGATTTCTTTGCTGTCCAAGGGACTCTCAAGAGTTTGCTCCAACATCGCAGTTCAAAAGCATCAATTCTTCGGTGCTCAGCTTTCTTTATGGTCCAGCTTTCACATCCATACATGACTACTGGAAAAACCATAGCCTTGACTAGACGGATCTTTTGTTGGCAAAGTAATGTCTCTGCATTTTAATATGCTGTCTAGGTTGGACATAGCTTTTCTTCCAAGAAGCAAACGTCTTTTAATTTCATGACTGCAGTAACCATCTGCAGTGATTTTGGAGTCCCCCAAAATAAAGTCTGTCACTGTTTCCATTGTTTCCCCATCTATTTGCCATTAAGTGATGGGACCAGATGCCATGATCTTAGTTTTCTGAAAGTTGAGCTTTAAGCCAACTTTTTGACTCTCCACTTACTTTCATCAACAGGCTCTTTAGTTCTTCTTCACTTTTTGCCATAAGGATGGTATCATCTGCCTATCTGATGTTAGTGATATTTCTCCCAGAAATCTTGATGCCAGCTTGTGCTTCATCCAGCCTGGCATTTTGCATGATGTACTATGCATATAAGTTAAATAAGCAACCAGTCCATTGTTTCATGTCTGGTTCTAATTGTTGCTTCTTGACCTCCTTACAGATTTCTCAGGATGCAGGTAAGATGGTCTGGTATGCCCATTTCTTTCAGAAATTTCCACACAGTTGATTCTGATCCACACAGTCAAAGGCTTTAGCAGAGTCAATGCAGCAGAAGTAGATGTCTTTTTTTTTTTTTTTTCTGGAATTCTCTTGCTTTTTTGATGATCCAACAGATGTTGGCAATTTGATCTCTGGTTCCTCTGCCTTTTCTAAATCCAGCTTGAACATCTGGAAGTTCTCTGTTCACGAACTGTTGAAACCCAGCTTGGAGAGTTTTGAGCATTCATTTGTAAACATGTGAGATGAGTGCAATTGTGTGGTAGTTTGAACATTCTTTGGCATTGTCTTTCTTCGGGATTGGAATAAAAAGTGACCTTTTCTATCCCTGTGGCTACTGCTGAGTTTTCCAAATTTGCTGGCATATTGCATGCAGCACTTTCACAGTGTTATCTTTCAGGATTTGAAATAGCTCAGCTGAAATTCCATCATCTCCACTTTTTTCATAGTGATGTTTCCTAAGGCCCACTTGACCTCACATTCCAGGATGTCTGGCTCCGAGTGAGTGATCATACCATCGTGGTTGTCTGGGTCATGAAGATCTTTTTTGTACAGTTCTTCTGTATATTCTTGCCACCTCTTCTTAACATCTTCTGCTTCTGTTAGGTCCCCTACTCTACAAGCTTGATTTTCTACTGCCCACTAGGAGTCCATCCACTCTGACTTGATGTATTTATTGTCCTAACTCACTGCCTCATCACCATATCCTACCTCCTCCTGCTCCTTTGGGTTCATCTCTTCCTTCCACCAGGGTTTGAACATGGGCTTCAGCCCTGCCTTACTTGCAGACCCTTGGCATCTCACTGAGGCCCTATGACCCACTCTGTCTCCTGATCCCAGGCCCAGAGCTGGAGCTAAGGTCCTCCCATGAGCAGGCTAATCTGCTTAATGGCACAGTCCCTCCTGGGTGTAAGGCCACTTATGGAATCTAGGGCAAAGCGTTACATAAGCATCGCATCATGAGACCCCACAGCCATGCTGTCAGGTAAGCAGGGGTACTTTTTCTCATTTTTAGATGTGGAAAAAGTGGCCAAAGTAACCTACCCAAGGCCATGCAACTGTGAAGTGGCAGAGCCAGGATTTAAGTTCACATCTGTGTCAGAAGCTGGCAGGACCCATGGGTAAATCTTTGGGAACCAACTGCTCTAAAAAAGACAATTGGCTTCTGTCTAATAAAGACTGTTTTTTCTCTCTCTGCTAATTATTGCGGCACAGACATAAGGGAGAAGGACGGTCTGTCTTGCTTCTGGCTGTCAGAAAGTTTGTCATAAATCTAGGGTATTTGTCCTCTCTCCTCTGCATCCTGGATCAAAGGGAATGAAGGATTTGCCACTGCCTGATGCTTCAGGGCCCAAGACCATCCATCTGGGCGCAGGAACAAAGGCAGGCCAAAGTTAGAACGGAATGTTCTTGGATGACATAAGCTCTCTCTCTCATTACACACGTAGACACACCTCTTGACGTATTTGCTGCTTACAGCTGCATGTGGGACATGAAAGCTTGTCACCCGAGGAACACAGGAACATCCCCTGGACTTCCTTCCTCAGCTGCATATGTGAGCTTGCTCAGAAGTTGGGGGTGGGAAGAAGGCAGTAGTATTTCCCTCTTTGCTCTTTGCTCAGCCATAGGCTGGTCCACACAGAGATGAGCCAAAGAACATTCTCACCCCAGATGGCACTAACTTATGAGTTGACTCCCTACTTCCTGGTGCCATTGGCAACCAGCCACAAGCTCTTCCCGTGATCCACCAACATCCACGTAAGATACTGCAGGGAAATGAAGCCAACTGCTCCTAATGAATCTCTGGTTCGCTTGCATCCTTTCAGGTTGTTTCTGAAAAGTCTGGGGCAGCCCCAGAGTAGAAGCAATCCTAACCGTGAACACAGCTTAGGCCTGCAGCATATGTCTTGTGGCCTGGGAGTTGTACCAGGGGGTTATTTTTATAACCTTCAGTTTTGCTTCAGGGACCAAGGTTTGAAGCTAGTGTATGGACTTAGATGAAATGAATCTGCAAGTCTCAGATGAAACCCTGAGACAGGTGGTCTTGCATCTGGAGCACCTAACCTATGACAAACTAAGCTATGACAAACTAAGTGCTTTCTCATCCTCTTTAAAAGTTTGCTGTCAGTCTGAAAGAGGAAGAGGAAGCCAATGGAGTTTTGATGATGCTTACAAGTTGATTTCCTGCCTTCCTTCTCAAAGAGTTCTGCTGACCTCTTGGGCTGCTAGTGTCAGAAGCTACACTATAAATACAAACAGTGATGATATCATCCTGCTGGTTGGTGTTTGCATCAGTTTCTCCACAACAATCACCATGTGCTCTCTGAATTGCCTGATTCATCCTCCTGATGCTTGGGACACTGCTTTGCAATGGTTTGAATTCTCCTTCACTGTATCTCAAAGGGAACCACTTGCTCTGCGCTTTCAGCTCCTCCTTTGCTTATTCTCTCTCATTCTCTGCTCCTCCTGTCTCCACTCATCCAGGCTCCCAAGTTGCAGACAGCAGCAGTAGAGCAGATGTAGGGGAAGTTTTGTGAAAATTTAAAAAAAAAAATCCATAGGAATAAATTGACTCAAGGAGGTAAAATACTTGTACTCTGAAAACTATGAAGATACTGATGAAATGAATTGAAGACACATATAAATAGAAAGATATTTCATGTTTATGTATTGGAAAAGTCAGTGTTGTTAAAATGTTTCTACTACCCAAATCTACAGATTCAATGCATGTCTTCAAAATTTTAATGATGTATTTCACAGAACTAGAACAAATAATTCTAAAATTTGTATGGAATGTCAAAAGATCTCAAACAGCCAAAACAATCTTGAGAAAGAAAAACAAAGCTGAATGTATCATGCTTCCTAATTTCAAGCCATACTGTAGAGATATAGTAATCAAAACAATATGGTACTGGCCCAAAAAAAGAGACACCCATCAATGGAACAGAATTGACAGTCCAAAAATAAACCCACACATATATGGACAATTACTTTATTTCAAAGGAGCACTGAAGATACAATGGAGAAAGTATAGTCTCTTCAATAAATTTCATTGGAAAAACTAGACAGCCACATGCAAAAGAATGAAACAGAGCCACTGTCTTTAACCATATATAAAAATTAACTCAAAATGGCTTCAATATTTGGATGTAAGGCCTGAAGCCATAAAATTTCTAGAAAATAAAATAAGCAGTAACCTTACTGACATCAGTCTTAGCTGTGTTTTTTGTGGATCTGATTCCAAAGACAAGGGAAATGAAACCAAGAATAAACAAATGGGACTCTATCAAGCTACATAAATTCTGCACAGTGAAGGAAACCATCAACAAAATGGAAAATCAGCCTACTTAGAGAAGATATATGCATTGGAGTATTTGAGCTTCAGCGTCAGCACTAGTCCTTCCAATGAATATTCAGAGTTGATTTCCTTTTGGATTGAGTGGTTTGATCTCTTTGCATTCCAAGGGACTCTCAAGAGTCTTCTCCCGCACCGCAATTTAAGCCATCAGTTCTTCAGAGATCAGCCTTCTTTGTGGTCCAACTCTTATGTCTGTACATTATGACTGGAAAAATCATAGCTTTGACTATACAGATCTTTGTCAGCAAAGTGATGTCTGTGCTTTTTAATATGCTTCTAGGTTTGTTATAGGCTGCAGTCACTATCCACCGTGTTTTTAGAGCCCAAGAAAATAAAATCTGTCACTGCTTCCACTTTTTCCCCTTCTATTTGCTGTGAAATATACCAGGCCATATAATGTTTTTACTAGCCTAGTTGTACCCAACAGCAGAACTCTAGTCAAATAAATAAAAAGTAATATTCTTTACCACCAACTTGAACTGATTTATTCTTCTTTGTTACTGAATATTGTAAAATCTTAATAGCAAACCTGAGTATCTAATTTAGTAAGATTTAGTGACCTCAAAGCCTTAGGATCATTTTCTTCACCACAGGATCAATTTGAATACTATTAAGTGGATGAGTATATATAGATATAGATAGATATTTCAAATTCATGGAGCATTATTTGTGAACATAGTTCTATATTAAAATAAAATAAAAATGAAAGTGAGGCCTGCTAAAAACCTGTTGAGGGAAAATACTCTCCCCTTAGCTTTGAATGCCTTTCTGCATTGCCATGGATTCAGCCGTCTGAACTGTTTTATTATTTAGGTGTTCTGTTGCTGCTGCTGCTAAGTCGCTTCAGTCGTGTCCAACTCTGTGCAACCCCATAGACGGCAGCCCACCAGGCTCCCCTGTCCCTGGGATTCTCCAGGCAAGAACACTGGAGTGGGTTGCCATTTCCTTCTCCAATGCATGGAAGTGAAAAGTGAAAGTGAAGTCACTGAGTCGTGTCCAACTCTCAGCGACCCCATGGACTTCAGCCCACCAGGCTCCTCCGTCCATGGGATTTTCCAGGCAAGAGTACTGGAGTGGGGTGCCATTGCCTTCTCTGTTAGGTGCTCTCCATGTATTTAGGGCTGTCTTATGTTCTTTATAAATGTGAAGAAAGTTTTGTGTTGTGAAAAGAGGTTCACAGGTTTGCTTCTGTTCTGTATAATATATTTCATATCAGCGATGATCAGCAGGGAATTTGGGTTGGGATGTAGAATGAAAAGATTAACTATTTAATTATTAATTAAATATTTGGTTCTGGTATCTGTTATATACATACATACACATATAAACACATACACGCGTACATGCACACACAGAGCAGCATGTGTCATTTAGATGCTCCTTGTTATTGTGTTGCCAGATTGGGAAAATAAACTGTGGTATGATCTGCTTTAGACTAGAGCAAGGAGTTCCAGTACTTGAAGTGGACTGAAAAGTTAGATATACCCAGTGTTTGCCACAAGATTATGTGGACCACCAGTATTGTACTGATAAATGCGAAAGTGGTCTAATCCGGTACTATTCAACAGTACTTTCTATGGTGATAGAAATGTTCTGTATCTCCACTGTCTAATGTGGTTGAAACCAGCCATTTTTGGCTCTTGAGCCCTTGACATAGTGTGACTGAGGAACTGAATTTAAAATTTTGTTTAATTCAATAGCTAATAGATAATAGGGTGTTCTTTAACAGTTGCCTAAGAATATAGGTAACAGAGTAAAATTTTTTTGCCCAGCAGGTCTACTCTGTAAAACAGAAAATTGCCAGCAGCTTGACTAGGGCATAGGTCATTTGTTTCCACATCTATTCCACAAATATTAAATATTTACTCTATACTGTTGTTGTTCTGTTGCCCAGTCATGTCCGACTCCTTGTGACCCCATGGACTGCAGCACGCCAAGCCTTTCTGTCTCACCATCTCCTGGAGTTTGCCCAAGTAATGTCCATTCATTGCTGATGCCCTCCAGCCATCTCATCCTCTGATGCCTTCTTCTCCTTCTTCCCTCAACCTTTTCCAGCATCAGGGGCTTTTCCAGTGAGTCATCTGTGCTCATCAGATGACCAAAATACTGGAGTTTCAGCTTTAGCATCGGTCCTTCCAGTGAACACTCAGGGTTAATTTCCCTGAAGATTGACTGGTTTGATCTTCTTCCTGTCCAAGGGACTCTCAGGAGTCTTTCTCTAGCACCACAGCATGAAGGCATCAATTCGATAGTGGTATATTATACTATATACTGTACACTACTTAAACTATTTGATCTTGGTATTAAAGTAAGCAAGATTTTCTGTTGCTAAATTGGGCCTCAAATACATAAAAATTTTTAAAGATTACAACACATATATGAAACAGACCAGTTGAGGTTCTGTTTTACAGAACAGATAGAACAGGGCCCAGAAAATCCTCAGAGACACTTCCTGAAACCAAAGAAAGAGGACAGAAGCCGAGAGACCTTGTTAATGTTATAATTAATCAGTTTGAAGAAATAATATATGGTCACTTTTATTTTGTTCCTTGTAATTTTCTAAACTCAAAGCGAAGGATGGACTGAAGCCGAATGTTCCTGAGCGTGGAACCTGATATAAAGTGATCTTTTACTTTCAAAAGAGTAAAAAATTGGAACAGGACAGTAATATAAAGGCCATCATGTAGTCACTTTGCTTTATAGGCTTACACTGACTTTGAATAATTCTTTACAGAAGAGTTGTAACTTATTTTCAAAAAGTCTAGAAACTTCCAGTTTTGTGGACTAATGTCAAGTGGGATGTCCTTTTACCCTTGGCTAAGAATATGGATAACTGGATAAAGTAACTTTCTGAGTGGCACAGTGGGACATACACCGAGCAGATGTGTAGCTAAACAGCAGGAAAATTTTCTTTAAAAAATATTTTTATGGTTTAAGGTTCAGAATTCACCCTCATAAGAATCTCAGGAAGATTTCTTCTTGCATCTCTTGATGACTGTGTATAAGGGATGATTTTGAAAACTATAAAACTAGAAAAAGATTTGCCTGTTTATAGATTTTTCTCCCCTTCCCTTGGACAGTTGTTCAGATATATAACTGTACATTCATGCTAAAGAAAGACCAGAGAAAGAGAAATACCACTGCCTGTTAGGGTCCTCTCAAATAGTGTACCATAGTTCCTGCAGGAAGGAAGCTCTTAGGGGAAGACCAAGGCTGCAGCCTGCTTTCCTCCACTGTGGAAGTTCATTCTCTCCTGTCCTGCCTACAGGGAAATGGAACAGCTGCCTGCCACACTGAAGGCTGTTACTTGCTTATCAGCCTTCTCTTTCTTAGGTTAAATAAACCACATTTCTTTGTCTTTCTGTTTGGGGCCAATTTTCTTATCATTTTTTATTCCTCTAATCTCTTTGATCAGTGTCCTCGGGATCCCTTCCAAATCCTCTCTAGATGTATTCAGAGCCCAGTCAGTACCTTTAAAAAGGCTTGCCCAGTACTGAGCCTAAAGGGCTAAGTATCCTGTGTTTCCTAACAGTAACATGCTGAAAATACTCATGCAAAGCTTGGGTTTAAAGTTATAGCATAGCAACATTATGGACTTCCCAGGTGACTCAGTGGTAAAAAATCTGCCTGCTAATGCAGGAGACGCAGGTTTGATCCCTACGTCAGTAAGATCCCCTGGAGAAGAAAATGGCTACCCACTCCAATATTCTTGTTTGGAAATTTCTATGCACAGAAGAAAGGGCGATTGCAGAGTCCGACATGACTGAGTGACTAAGCATGCACACGTAGCAACATTGGCCCAGATTTAACCTGCGTTTTCCACAGGGCACAGTTTTTTGTGTCACAGATATTCAACACCCCTGCTAAATGTTTACTGGATCAGAGTGGGTTTACTTAGAAGATCTATTCGGTCTTTCTCCTTTCATCTGTTTGGCACTTCTACAGCATTATGGCCATGTGGAGTTTTGTTCCGTGTTCTGGTTTCTAGACCCAGTTTGTGCTGCATTGTAGTTTTGCACATTCTGTCTCTCAATTATTCCTTTAACATGTTTATTAAGCCCTTATATTTCAGGCACTGCCTGTCCTACTGTGCACATTTTTAACATGTTGATAAATACAATTTTGTTTCAGCCCGAGGTGAGAGTACGTAAGACTTATTTTGGGGAAATTTAACTAATGAAGTATAAAAATCCTCATTTGAAGATGAATTTTCAAAGACAACATTAGGGTGATGTTCTGGTATAGTACCAGCCAGTGAACAGAGCATGCCAGAGCTTGTTTGAGCCTTTACTCCAGGGTAAAAACAAAGCAACAGTTACCGCTCCTTGATTTGTTTAACCAGAGTCACTCTTTAATGTACGCTTTTTGACTAAAGTCCGAATCTCCTTTTTTCACTTTCCATTCTGGTAACTGTGGGTGTTCCCAGGGTTTATTTGGTTCTTGGTGTTCAGTTCGCTATGTTCTTTTCTTTGGTAATGTGACCCCGTGCAACAATTTAACTCTTTTTCTCTGTATTTATCTTTATATCATCTCTATTAAGCTCCAGTTCTGTATCAGTGGCTATCTCAAACACCATTATCTGAAATGGGTTTTACCCCAAATTTAGCACATTTTATTCTCTCCAAAATTATTCGCTGTTCTGATAGCTGCATTTCTATTGCTGACATATATACATTTTCCGTTTAAAACATTACTTAAAAGATTCTGTCACCTTTTTCTTCCATTGTATCCTAACAATCACCTGTTTCCACATCTTCACCATTAATACAGATTACCCACTATGGGCAGACAGTTTCATTTTATCACACTTCTCAAAAACCACCAGTGGTTCTACATCATCTAAAAGGTCAAGTCCACAAATCTTAAGACCTACAAACCAGCAAACAAGGCAAGATCACAGTAGTAAACACAATCAGTTTATAATCCTTCCTCTGTCACTGCTCCTAACTTTCAGTTTCATCCACTTTGTTCCCTAAAAGCCAATATTATTGGAAGTAGAATCAAGGAAATAGAATAGCCAGGGTTAGGATCTGAACTAAAAAAGGCTGCCTCAGGAACAGGATGACTTGGCCCCCCCAAAATTTGTACATTTCCTAATAAGGTCAGAAAAAAAGCCAAAACTCCAGGACTGTCTGATAAGTTATTAAAAACTGATGTTCACATAGATTCTTAGTTTCTGATATCCTGCCCCTTCCTATAACTCTCCCAGGTTTGTTTTCAGTATACCAGTGTTCTGGGAACATAGTTCTGTTGTGGGTTTAGAACTTTTCCTCCAGATGAAAGATTTTCTGTGTGTGTGTTCGGTAAGATGTTTACTCAGGGATGTGACTAGCTCATGTTCTGGGTATGAGATGAAGAAGGCAGAGCAGAGGTAGTTTGCTCCTTTACCACGTCAATCATCTTCTTTTCTTACCTCATACTTTTCAAACCAGGTTCATGTTGACATAGGTATCACAGTGGTCCCTAGTCTGGACCTAAGCCAGGCCCATAGCCAGCAGTCTGGTATGCTTGTGGACTGGTGCAACTGATCAGCCAGAAGACAGTTTACAGGAAGAACTTCTGGAGAGCCAACTCCTTTGCAGGGAAGGTGAAGTTAGACAAAATTAACCTAGTAATAAAGCTTTAGTAATTGTTAGGAGAGGGCTTCCCTGGGGGCTCAGCAGTAAATAAAGAATCTGCCTGTCAATGCAGGAGATGTGGGTTTGATCACTGAGTCGGGAAAATCCCCTGGAAAAGGAAATGGCAACCCACTCCAATATTCTTGCCTGGAAAATCCCACGGACAGAGAAGCCTGGTGTTCTATAGTCCATGGGGCTGCAAACTTAGCAACTCTACAACAGCAAGCAATAGATATGAAACCCTTGTTACACAATGCCTGGAACTTGATACAGTAGATGTTGGATATACTCAATCTTCCCCTTTCAACCAGAAAGATGTTTACTTGGAAAGGGTAGGGATAGGACGTTTGGTAGGCTTGGAAAAGAACAGAGCTTTAAGCCTGAAAAAGCATCAAATTCACTTACAGAGATTTTTAAAAATAGAAATGCCTGCCCCAAACCTTCTGAATCAGGGTCTCTGGCTGTGGAGCCCAGATATGTTTTAAATGCTCCTTAGATAATTCAAATGAGCAGTCAAGCTTATGAACCACTAGTTGGTGGCTGGAGAAAGTACTGGTTTTCTGTTTTATAAAAACAAAAGTCAGTCCTTTATAAAAGGCTTATCTTTGTTTTCCTTAAGGTTACACTGTGGCCAAATGGAAAATGTACAGGGTTAGGATCTAGTCCTAGACCTAGCTAGGCTTGTGAAGAAGGTCTCTTAATCTCTTTTATCTCAGTTTTTCAGCTGTTTAATGGAGACTCTGATACTTTCTGTCCAAAGCTGTTGTTAGTGTTAAAAGAAATAAAGCTTCTGTAGCACAGAAGCTGACCTGTAGTAGGTAGACAATAAATATTAGTTCTTACTTGCCTTTCTTCCCTCTCCCTAGGTGAACAGTGATTCCTCAAAACAAGTATTTCATCACCCTTGTTTACAGTCTAATGAAGGAGATGAGTAACAAACCAATCACACAAATATTTACTCAATTACAGTTTTCAATGACATGTTACAAGGGTCTCTAGTAAAATTTTCTGACCTAATTTACATAGTATTTTAGCCTTATGTTTTAACTATGATTTTTTTCATATTGATGTATTGAAATAATTTTTTATCAGGAGGACAGGCGGGGGTTGGGGGTTCGGGAGAGGGTGAGGAGGGCAACAGAGGATGAGATGGTTGGATTGCATCACTGACTCAATGGACATGAACTTGAGCAAACTCCAGGAGTTAGTGAAGGACAGGGAAGCCTGCTGTGCTGCAGTCCATGGGGTTATAGGGAGTCACACATGACTGAGCAAATGAAAAAAAAAAAAACAATTTTAATACGATAAAGCTTATTGTAAGAAATAAAACTGCCTTATCCACAAGTATAAATGACAGATGCATACTATTATTTTGTCCGTGGGTTATATTATATATATGTATGTTACTTACTATTGTGGATAAATATGTATACCTCAATGCTAAGCTTTTAAAAAGCCCTTTTCATGTATTTTAATAAATAATCCAGATTTTAAATTTTATTTAAGCTGTTGGGTTAGAAAACAACAGGACTGGTTCTCATTATGGTCTAACTTGACTGAAAGGACAATGAAGAAATGTCCAGAGTCAGTTCTGTTTGGCAACACTAAAAAGAGAAATCTCTCCTACGATGTTTTTAAAAACAACTTTCAATTAAGTTTAATTTGGAATTAGGGTCTGTCCTAGTTATGTACTTCAGCAAATTAAGATTTATAACAGAAGAATTTTAGTGCCTTAACACCATTAGGCAGAGCTATAATCTGTTCATTGTTTCCTATTGTGTAAAATTCAGTGTTCCTTTTCAAATGGCATGAGAATTGTCTCTCAAAATCTTCTGGCATCGATAATCAAGCTTTGTTAGGTGGGAGAATCTTTATTGAGTTTAAAATTATATGACCCTCTTCGGCTTTTCATTTTTCATAAGTAACATAGGCCTTTGGCATTTGTATCTATAAAAAGTCTAGGAAAAAATCTCTTCACTTAAAATACTTAGGGATATACCTACCTAAAGAAACTAAAAACCTATATATCGAAAACTATAAAACACTGATGAACGACATCAAAGAGGACACTAATAGATGGAGAAATATTCCATGTTCATGGATCGGAAGAATCAATATAGTGAAAATGAGTATACTACCCAAAGCAATCTACAGATTCAGTGCAATCCCTATCAAGCTACCAACAGTATTTTTCACAGAACTAGAACAAATAATCTCAAGATTTGTATGGAAATACAAAAAACCTTGAATAGCCAAAGCAATCTTGAGAAAAAAGAATGAAACTGGGGGAATCAACTTGCCTGACTTCAGGCTCTACTACAAAGCCACAGTCATTAAGACAGTATGGTACTGGCACAAAGACAGAAATATAGATCAATGGAACAAAATAGAAAGCCCAGAGATAAATCCACACACATATGGACCCCTTATCTTCGACAAAGGAGGCAAGAACATACAATGGAGTAAAGACAGTCTCTTTAACAGGTGGTGCTGGGAAAACTGGTCAACCACTTGTAAAAGAATGAAACTAGATCACTTTCTAACACCACACACAAAAATAAACTCAAAATGGATTAAAGATCTAAACGTAAGACCAGAAACTATAAAACTCCTCGAGGAGAACATAG